>JAAGEH010000480.1:8015767-8216817 GCA_011751065.1 Lasiurus cinereus
AGAGAGAGAGAGAGAGAGAGAGAGAGAGAGAGAGAGAGAGAGAGAGAGATGTGAGAAACATTGACCGGTTGCCTCCCACACGTACCCCAACCAGGGTGCCAACCTGCAACCTGGGCATGTGTCCTGACCATGAATTGAACCAGCGACTTTTCGAATCAAACTGGGCCACACCAGCCAGGGCCAGGTCCCTGCTTTTAACTGTTGGCTGCATCATTCACACCCGACACTTGGTAAAAATGGAACTCCCTTGATGACATAGAGCCTCTTTTCTGAGGTGGCTGCATTTAATTATTGTCGCCTGCCTCTTATTTGTATCTGCGCCATTCTACGCCTGTGGGTATGAAGCCTGGTCAGTGTCTGGCGAATTCAGATACCAGGACGGACCACTCCTCCTGCCCTTCTCCCAGCCTGACCCCCAGCATCGGGCACTATTTACCCCTTTCCTGGGAGCATTCTTCTCAGCTTCAAAGAGCCCCCTCTTCTGTTTGCCAGCTGCCTCTCCCTGGGGCCTTACGTCTCCTCTGCTGCCTCCTGCTTCCTCTTCCTTCCCAGAGGGAGTTCCCCAGGGTTCCTGCCAGGCTCTGCCTTCCCCACTGTGGGCTTTCCCTGGTCAAGTCCATCAACTGAGGGGCAGCAGCCACCTTTATGCCACCCGAGGCCCTCGCATGTCCCAGCGAAGCTGATCACTGTAACAAACCATCACCTCCTGTTGCACTCTTTACCTTAGCTAATGTCTCAGAACCCCGTGGCCCCCTGGGAAACCCCCATCACCCATATTCCTTGCCCTCCCTCATTCCCAACATCCAAGCAACCCCCAACTCTTTAGACTAGGGAACTAAGAGGGCTAAGAGATAGAAAAGTAGCTGAGAGAGCAGGGAAAACACATCTCCTATGTGCCTACCTTTCCCCAAGTTCATCCTTTAAAGAAATAATGACCCCCTGGCCCCATTTCATTTCTTCATCTATGAAAGTTCTGAGTCAAGGGCAGGAAGGAGCGCAGGGAAGTGGGTTGGCAACTTTGGCTGCAACAAGGGGCCCCCTTGAGGCTGGGGTGACAAATGAAGGCCCCGGAGCTGCCTGGCGAGGGTGGGGGGGTGGAAGAGGGGGAGCGGGGGCGGGGGGGGGGGGGAGGAAGGACTGCATGTCTGAGAGTTGCCGACACATTCACAGGCATTGTGATGTGCAGACCCCAGAGGCGCGATCCCTTCCCCCCCCCACAGTGCTCCCTCACTCCTGCCTTTCTGTCAGCAGACAGGCCCCACTCTGTCCTCTCCCAAGGTTTTCCTCTAACAACCCAGTAGCCCGCCCTCACCAGAGTGTGTTTCCAGCTGTTGACAGCGTTCTGTCTCTTCCTAGAATTTCCTGCTGTTTGGAGCGGATGTTCTCTACAACTGAAGTCGCCCTCGGTGCTGGGGCTGTCGGCACACCAGGCGCTGAGGGGTGGCCAGCACTGTTCCTGACAGGCCCGTGGGGCCCCTTTCTCCAGGAGGCCCCTCTAGCTCTTGACCCAGAGACCCTTGCAAACGTCTCTGAACTCAGGTTTAGAAATGACCTAAGCATGGAGAGCCTGTTGCTTGGGAAAGGGTGTGGTGTGTATTTTAGAGAGTATGAGCTTCTTTCAAAAGCTAAGTCTGCCCAGACCGTTTCCTCCAGGAATTGCATTTCAATTGTGTAACCACAATATGTCTCTTTGTGCTTCATACACACACACACACACACACACACACACACACACACAGAATGAAAAAGAGAAACACCTGGGTTTTTGAAATGTGGAATTCTGTGTGATGGCATTGTTTTTTGTTTTACGTCTATTCATTCATTCATTGGCTGTACCCAGCATGGCCTGCAGCATTAGTGTACAGCACAGATACAGTCACCTCTTTATTTTTCTAATTTCTATCTTGGGGCCCCACATGCCTCTGTTAGCAAAAAGCACTGTTGTTCCCCTTTGGACACTGGCTATATGTCAGAGTGCTGTGTAGATGGGTCCCCTGGGCTGTTGTTCCTGCCTCTGCCACCTGGGGTTGCTGTTGAACAGCTATCCTGCAAAGCCTGGATTCCCTGCCCCACACTTGGGCCCAAGGATGATGGCTCCCTTAATCTGTGCTCTCCTCTCCTGCCCAGCCATTGTACCCAAAGCAGAACTGGGCCAGGGGACAGAGGCCATTGAAGTTTGCAGTCGATCGCATTTTCGGCTGCAATTAGCCCTTCCCCATAGCGTTCCAGGCTGGCGTGGAAGCCAGATCACCAGTCCAGACAGTCCTTGAACTCTTAGTGAGTCTCCTCCGGGGCTTCAGGACAGTTCCTGCCATGGGACATCAAGTGTGGCTGTCCTAGGCCATTAGACGGGCTCTAATAGCATTTTTAAAAAAATATTTTTTATTGATATTTTACAGAGAGGAAGAGAGAGGGATAGAGGGTTGGAAACATCGATGATGACAGAGACATCTATCAGCTGCCTCCTGCACGCCCCCACCAGGAATGTGCCCCTGACCGGAATCGAACAGGGGATCCCTCAGTCCGCAGGCCGATGCTCTATCCTCTGAGCCAAACTGGTCTCGGCTCTAATAGCATTTTATTTCAAATCGATTGAGCATTTCTAGAAGGCCTCTTGGAGCTGCTGACATTTGGTCTGCGACCAGAAGGGTGACGAAGAGTTTGAAACAGTCAGTGGGGTGTGGGGCGACATGACCAGATTTAGCTTTAAAATGTTTTGTTGTGACTTCTGAAAGCACTGGAGGGGCAAGGCTGGAAGGGGGTGGGCACAAGTTAGGAACCTGTTATTCAGACTTCACCCAGGCTGGCGGTAATAAAAATAGACAAAAGCCTTTGCCGTGATGAAAAAGCTGATAAAGGGCGTTTTTAAAGAAAAGTGTACACACTTCTGCTAACATCATCAATCCTCTGACAAATGGAGGTAGAGGCTCTGGGGCCACAGGGGAAGGGAGGGTCGTTGATCAAGCACAGCACATGAACGGCTTTATTTAATCCCACGGCACGCTCATCCCCCACAGAGGGAAGTGGCCAGTCCGCTTAGATTGAGTCACTCTCCCTGGATCAGCAGCTTGCCGGCGGCAGAGCTGGATTCCCACCTCCTCTGCTCTCAGAGCCCACGCTCTTTCCACTCCTCCCAGGGGTCAAAATCCTGTCTGCCTGATGCTTGGGATGTGCGAGGCAGAACTACCATGTTCAGTTGTGCCAGTGGTGCGCTGTAAGCAGGTGTCAGGGTGGGGGAACAAAATCCTTTCTCTAGTTTGTCCACCACGAGGATGCGCCGCTTCCCACTTGCCTCGTGAAGGCCCTGAAATGGAACAGAAAAGAGGCCAGTGAGGCTGAAGGAAGAGCATGAGTGGGAACACAACGCAGGAGAGCAGGGGATGACACAATCCACTTCACGTTGTAAAAGACCCCTCTGGTTGGAATCGGGAGCAGAGCTGGTAAGTACAGGGACACAGCCCTGCCACCCCCATCTTCACCTCATCTCCCCCCATTCTCTCTGGACATAGTTGCCTCCCTGCCCCCTATCCTCTACTCTCCAAAACACTCAGGCAGCACCTGTCCCACTCTGTAGGGAAGAAAAGCAGTATTTCTTGAACCTAAGGACTGGTGAGTGGAACACACGGTGCCTGGGGACCTCTCTCTAGTAGCTGAGAAATAGACAGTTGTTTGGAGAAGTGATCTGAGGAGCATTCCCCAAGACAACCCAAATTATGTGCCAGGCTGCCTACAAAGGGCAGCTTCTCCCTTCAGGCAGGGCTGGCTCCGCAGGCCTGCTGACTGCCGGTTTCCTTGGGGCGTGGTGAAAGTCTCTGAAATCAGATCATTGGGATAGTTGCACAAGTCTGTAAATATAGCAAAACCACTGACCTGTACACTTTACATGGGTGCGTGCTGTGGTATGTGAAACATACACCGATAAAGCTGTTAAGAAGCAGGAAGAACTGCCTACTCCAGGCTTCCTAAAAGCTCACCATTTCATCAGCTTCCTTTGGGGGTTACGTGTTGCCCTCTGGGGTTCCTTTTGGAAAGGGAGACATGAAATATGGTGGAGGGGTGCCCTGTGTTGGGGGAGAAAGGGAGGGCTGTTTGGAGACTGACACGGTGCTCAGCATTTTACCATATCCCGTTAGAGGCCATGAGCGCCCCAGCCCTGGGCCAGTCTCTTCACATTTATTATCTCATCTAACCCTCATGACTCTGAAAGTAGATAAGGGGTCCCCATTTCCAGATGCCGAGTCTGAGGTTCAGGGAGGTGCTTAGGCCCACGCCAAGTCCCTCAGAGCTTGGGCTAGGGAGCACCGGGCCCTCGTTTCAGTTAACCCAGCTCTGCACGGCTGCACAACGGTCCAGATGTCACTTACCCTCTCCCATCTTCGATTTCTTCCTCTGAAAAGTAGAGGGAAAACATCACCCCTTGTCTTTGGGGTGAGGTTGTTGGGAGGAATCGGTGGTATTATTAATAAGCTCATGGCATGGTGGTTATGAGCATGGGCTGCGCTCCCAGACCTCTGCGGGTTCGAATCCCAGCTCTGCTATTTATCAGCTGTGTGAACCTGGGCAATTAACTGTCTGGGCTTGGAGTTTTCTTATCTGAATCATAATAATAGCTACCTCACATGGTGGTTATGGGAATCAAATATATGTGCAATCTGTGGCCCAGAACCTGAGCAGCAGTAATCAAAGTTAGCTATAAATATGAGTTAAATCCAGTAAATTCTTCTCTCCATAAGGACTTGCCATAGTTTCAGTCCCAATGCATGTAATAGGTGCTCAGTAAATATTTACTTTCAAAATCATTTAGGATTTAAATTCATGTCTGGATTCATAGTGACTCAAAGCCACTGTGTCAGAGATTCCCAAAGTATAAGCCAGAGCTGCCTGCCTGGATGGCCAGAAAGCAGGGTTCAGAGCTGGGCCCACAGTGCGACTTAGGCCAGTCTTCTCCCCCTCCCAGTTTCAGTTTCACCATCTGTAAAAGCAAGGGCCCTCTGGAATTCCGGGAAAGGAATCCAATAAAGTGAGTTCTGGCAAATATTAAAGAATTTCTGGCTGAGAAATTTTCATTTTAACAGAAGCTCCTTAGGGTCCCCAAAGCTATCAAGACCCAGTGAAATGAGGCCACTGCTGGGAATTTTAGATGCTGCCAATGGCAGGGGCAATGGAGATGGGCAGGGAGAGGTGGGAGGGTTCTCAGGTTCCTTGGAGCCCCTCTGGGGTGAGGGGCTGTGTATCCAGCCAGCCAGTCCTGCTCCAGTGGGTCTCCTAGCATCCCAAGTAGGTGATATACAAGCTCTAAACCACACTGGATTGTCGCTGACATTCCTATTTTTCTTCTGTATATCCACATGCCTCAGGGCTCGTGTATGTGTGTGTGTGTGTGTGTGTGTGTGTGTGTGTGTGTGTGAGAGAGAGAGAGAGAGAGAGAGAGAGAGAGAGAGAGAGAGAGAGAGAGAGAGAGAGCTAAGAGAGGGGCTGCCAACAATATTAAAGCCGCAAATCTAAAGTACCGCAAGTCTCCATAACATCAGTGTCTTCCAGCGAGAGCTGATGCTCTCAGAAATGTGGGCACCGTCAGGGGAAAGTGCACTGAAAATAGAAGTGAAGAACTGCGAACTTGGAGTTCATTTTGTCCCTGTACTCAAAGCATGGTGGACCACCTGAGAGCTTGTTAGAAATGCAGAGACATGGCCCCCAAAGGAATCTCCTGAATCAGAATTTGCATTTAAACAAGATCCCTGGTGTATATATACCACGTCCTTATCCATTCATTTATCCATGGGTACTTAGGTTGTTTCTCGATCTTATTGGGAATAATGTTGTAATGAACATGAGGGTGCCGATATCTCATCCATATCCTGTTTTCATTTCCTTGGGATAAATCCCCAGCCCTGGAATTGCTGTGTCACATGGTAGTTCTATTGTTAATTGTTTAAGGAACCTCTATACTGTTTTTGCATCGTGGCTGCACCAATGTACAGTCTCACCAACAGTTCACAGGAGTTTCCTTTTCTCTGCATGCAGAAGTTGTGTGATACGTGTATACAATGGAATGCTCTGCAGCCACGAAGGAGAAGGAGAGTCTGCCATTTGCAACACATGGATGACAGTTGAGGGCATTATGTTAAGGGAGATAAGTCATACAGAGAAAGACAAAGGCTGTATGATCTCACTTACAAATGGAATTTTAAATAGCCACGCTTATAAAAACAGAGTAGACTGATGGTTACAAGGACTGGGAGTGGGCAAGTAGGAGAAATGGTGTTCAAGGTGACTTAGAACTAGTAGATAAGTAACTCCTGGAGATCTAATACATGAGTGATTAGAGTGATTAGAGATAACACCACTGTATTATGAATGTTAAAGTTGCCAAGAGACTAGATTTTAATTGTTCCCACCACCAAAACCAAAATGATGATTATATGACAGATAGAGGTGTCAGCTCATGCCACAGTGGCCATCATATTACAACTAAAGGCCCGATACACGAAATTCATGCATGGTTAGGGTGCCTAGGCCTGGCCGGCGATCAGGGCTGATCTGCAGGGAGACTTGCATGGCTATGTGGGGGAATGAGGGGAGGGTGTGCCTCCTGGCACCCGCCTTGGCTGGCCTGCGGGCTGGGGGCAACTCCTGTGTTGAGCGTCTGCTCTCTAGTAGTTGGTGCACATCATAGTGACCAGTCATTCTACCAGTTGTTCTGCTGTTCAGTCAATTTGCGTATTAGGCTTTTATTATATAGGATATATAAATATATCAAATCAACACATGATATACCTTACCCTTAAAGGTCAATTATATTGCAATAAAAATACTTAAAAATAAATAAACAGGAGCCCTGGAGGATTCAAGAAATGTTGTCCTGGTCCAACACTGTCATCTGTACTTGGAGGGAAAGTGAGGATCAGAGAGGGGCATGGTTTGCCCCATGTCACACAGCCCATCAGGAGAGGAGCCCAGACAAAGACACAGGGTCCCTTTCTCTCTTTGTTTCCCACTTTAAGTAGTTTCCTCCTCCACAAGACCTCTGTGTGACCTTCAGGATCCAGGAGAATGTCAGCTCTCCACAAAGGCTTTCTCAGTGGCCCCCAAGACCTTCTTAGTGGCATTCATTCCTGTGTATTTTTAGTACTCTCTCTCCCAGCCCACTGTCCCTGCACAAGACCTGAGGACTTTGGAAAAGAATTCAGAGCTCTCCACTAGAGGAAGGCGTTTGCTACAAAAGATCATCACACTAACTGTGCCACTCAGGGTCCAGGCAGAAAACCAGAATCCAGCTCCAATGGCTCTTGGGATTCAAATGAAGAGGCTCTTTATAGAGCTGGGAGAAAGGTGTAAGGAAACTGGTGAAGGAAGTTGCGGCCCCAGGAACTGGCATCCCTAAGCTTGAAGAGCAAAAATGGAGTCAGGCCTAAACCAGTTTGGCTCAGTGAATAGAGCGTCGGCCTGTGGACTCAAGGGTCCCAGATTCGATTCTGGTCAAGGGCATGTATCTTGGTTGCAGGCACATCCCCAGTAGGGGGTGTGCAAGAGGTAGCTGATCGATGTCTCTCATCGATGTTTCTAACTCTCTATTCCTCTCCCTTCCTCTCTGTAAAAAATCGATAAAATATATATTTAAAAAAAAAATGGAGTCGGGACGTCCAAGCCCAGTGAGGCCTGGAGACGGGTGAGGGACTCAGGGGAGAGAGAATCACGGAGTGCCCAAAGTACCCCATGGGAGAGTTAGGATTCACCCCCAGGCCGTCTGGTCCCAGAGTCTACACCCTTGACCTTGCACCATGTTCTGCTATATGTCCATTCACTCTTTCAACAACTATCTCCTACATGCACTCAATATTCCACACACTATGGTTTCCAAATTCTGGGTTTTCTAAATCCTTTCCAACCTTTGTAATCAGAACACAGTCAATATTGTTCTTTTGAAAGGGGGAGCATGTTCACTGCTGTGGGACTTCCTGGTGACAGGGTGGTGGCAGCTGTGGCTTTCATAGAAGTGGGTGGACAGCCTGGTAGGAGGAAGGCCCAGGGGTTCTGGCCAGCACTAGGGTCACACTGCCACTGGGGGCCCCTGCTGGGTCACCAAGGCACCCTGAGCAGGGGGAGCACCTATGAGGGTGGAGGCCTGGCCCAAAGCCACATGGCATGCTGGCCAGGCAGGTCTAAGGTCCAATGTTTGAGCCATAGGAATTCCCCCAGTCCCCACAAATGCCCCAGCCTGGGACACCCCCCAACTGCCACCAAAAGACAAAACCCTGTGTCCCCATGGGGTCCTCACTCTCACACTGTCCTCTTCCCACTCTCCAAGGGTGAAAGGGCCCAGGGGAGTCACCTGCCACGTCCTCATTTTTACAGGGGGAAACTGAGGCACTGGAGGACAGAAGGCTTACTGAGGGTCCCAGCCCAGGCAGGGTTGAGCCAGGTTAGGACACTGGTTTACTGACTCCCAGCAAAGGACCGGTTCCCACCTCGGCAGGCTGAGCCCAGGAAGCAGAAGCCCCCAGGATGGCTGTGTCTTCCCAACCCTGCCTCCAGGAGCATCTGGGCGGCTGGGACGACAGCTAGGACCTCACGGAGCCGCAGCCTGATGACAGAGGAGCTGAGAGGCCTGGGCCTTGTGCTCAGCATGGGAAGTTCCCCTCTTAATCTCAATTCTAGTGCCTTTCATGACCTGCTGGGAAGACACTGTCACCTCATCCCATTTGATTGGTTGAGGCAGTCACAAAGACCCGCCCAATTTCAAGGGCAGGCACAGAGACTCCCGCTTTGGATGTGAGGCATAGCAAGAACTGTTGTCCCTCTTTTTAAAGGACCACAATTATGAGACAGCAGAGCATGGATAATGCTGTGATGGAGAGAGTGCAGAGGATTCTGGGACTACAGAGGGCCCCTTTCTCTAATCCAGGAAAACCTGGGGGAGATTAGGGAAGGCTTCTCATAGGTGAGGGTAGAACAAAACTCACAAATATAGGGAGTCCTTGAGGATCCCTAAGAGTTTATTTAGCAGAACCCCTACTATAGATTTTGTTTTCCCAAATGAAATTTCATCATCTTTACTTACTGCAAATACAATATTATCCAGAATCATGCCCCCAAATTAAAATTTTAAATACCAACAAGCAAAAAGATTATTATTATTCTTATTATTCTTTAAAAATATATTTTATTGATTTTTTTACAGAGAGGAAGGGAGAGGGATAGAGAGTTAGAGAGATCAATCAGCTGCCTCCTGCACGCCCCCTACTGGGGATGTGCCTGAAACCAATGTACATACCCTTGACCGGAATCGAACCTGGGGCCTTCCAGTCCCTAGGCCGATGCTCTATCCACTGAGCCAAACAGGTTTCGGCAAGATTTTTATTATTTTTATTTATTTAAATATTTTTTGGTTAATCCTCAGCAAAGATAATTTTTCCATGGATTTTTGTTTTGTTTTTAGAGAGAGTAGAAGGGAGGGAGGGAGGGAGGAGGAGAGAAGCATCACTGTGGCAAAGACACACAATTGGTTGCCTCCCACATGCGCCCTGACCAGGGATCAACCCTACAACCCAGGTACGTGCCCTTGAATGGGAATCAAATCCAATACCTTTTGGTGCCCGGACTGATGCTCTAATCACTTAGTACACCAGCCAGGGCAAAAGGATTTTTTTTTTTAATACCTATAATCCTGCCCATCCAACCAGAGACAATCTCTCACAACTCCTTGCTAAGAATTTTCCTGATTGGCAAACGTGGAAATAGAGCAAAGAAACAGAATCTCACTATGCGGTGCCATTGGAAACCGACCCCTCATGGCCCTCTTTCCTTATCAAGAAATACCCTGATTGCTGCAGCCTCTCTCTCAATGGCTGTCTCATTGTTAACTTCACAAAGCCCTTTGTGGGACGCTTTAGGTCGGGTCCCCTCCTCCTTGCCTGTTTCACACAGCGCAGCAATGGGCACTTGGAGCAGCCACACGTTGGTACGCTGACTTAGTTCTGGGTCTGCTGGCTGGGCCTGCAGGTGTTCACTGATTTGCCCTTGTGGCCTTTCTGAAATGTTACTACCACCAAGGTTTCCCCACGGTGGGGTGGGGGTGGGGATGGTTCTTTCTTAAACAAACAGAGTGGAGTGCAAAGAAGAGTGAATCTGGAGGCGCCAGACTGGCTTGGACTCCCAGCTCTGCCCTTTCCTGGATGTGGGGATCCTCGGCATGTGACCAGGCCTCTCTGAGCGTCAATCCCCCGGTGTGTAAACCCAGGCCTTCCTAGCAATGAACATGGGTCTTTGTATGGGCAGGGTGGATGGATATTGTCACCTGGGGCCAGGCCGACCTACCTGTGACCCTGGGACAGCCGCAACTGGCATCTAAGTATGACCCGTGACTCCAGCTGTGTCGCAAGCAGGTTCCAGGCCCTGTGCCTCCCCCTTCCGTCCTGATTCCAGGAACCTGTCCCCACCCGGGAGCTGCCCCAGCCAGCGCAGCAGCTACTTAAGAAAGCTGGGCCCCGCCAGCACTTGCGCAGTCCTGCCCATCCACCTGGACTCCAGGATGGGGGCCCCAGCCAGGGTCCTACCCTCTCTGCTGCTGGGGCTGCTGCTCGCCTCCTCCCCAGGGGCCCCGGGGGCCAACCCGGGCCTAGTTGCCAGGATCACCGACCAGGGCCTGCGGTATGGTAAGGAGCGATGGCTGAGGGCTGGACCGGCTGACCCTCTTGGCACCAGGTAGCTCTGGGTTTGGCGGTGCACAGACAGGGCCCTCTTTTCTGGCCATGTGGCCTTCCTGGCCAGGCGGCCCCCCCTGGAACTCTGGCCTCATCACCTAACCGCTGAGTCCCTCAGGCACTTACTTGTCTTAGCTAGGTTCCCGCCAGCCCACAAACACAAGGATTTGGGTGCAAACAGTTGATTTGGGAGTTGATTTCAGGACACACAGTAGGGGAGAGGCAATGGGAGATGGCAGAGGGCAGGAGGCAGGGGATATTATTAAAGCAGCTCTGACCCAAGGACTGCAACAATTCCACTGGGGAATTCTTGGTAAAATTTGAAGATGCATGCCTGAAAACTAGAAGTCAGAAAGGTGGTTACCTCCAGCTAGTGGAGACCGGGAGGGGTAGGAGGTGGTCTGCAGGGTGCAGGGAAGGAGCTGCCTGCCTCTCAGCTGGGGTGGTGGTTACAGGGGTGAATTGAAGCTTTAAAATTACCTGGCAAATCCCTACCATTAGTGCCCTTTGCATTCTTTTTACATATTTTATATCTCCATGGAAAGAATGGGCAAAAAAGTAGAAGTGTTTTTTAAAAAATGCCAAAACAATGCATCAGAATTCATTCATCCATGGGGCAAGAGATCTGGGGTATTTATGCTCCCCACGGAACTGATCAAGGGAAGCTCCTTATTCATGAAGCCTCTATTGCCTTATCTATTAAATGGGGTAATAACATTCCCTTAGGCAAGGTTGTTGGGAGCCCAGACTGGCTGGGGGCAGAGAAGGAAGTCAGGGAAGTCTTCCCCAGGTGGGGAGGTAGAAAAGGTAAATGGGAATTAGCCAGAGGCAAGGGGTAGCACTCAGCACAGGGACTGGCACATGCTTTTGCCCAGGGAGGAATGCACGTTGAAAAGAGGCAGACGTGTTGGTCGGAGGTGTAGGTATGTCCTCCTTGAGGGCAGAATCCTGGCTCCCTCATATTTCAGAACAAACAAAAGGTCCTGTTTATGCTGAAACTCTAAATCAAGCAAAATGTGCCTTTGTCCCTTTCCGCATGTGAATGTGCCGTGTTTATTTAACCGGTTCTCTGGCATTGGACTTTTTTGGTCCTTCCAGTATTTTTACTATATAACCCGCCTCGCTGTTGCCGGCATTGCTGAGACCTGCTGTGTGCCAGGCACCACGCCAGGGGTGCTTTTGATCCTCCCAGCCCCTGTGTGCTCTGCAAGGGTTTCCTTTCTTCCTCACACACCCCAAGCAGGAAAGTATGCTCACTGCGTTTTGACAGATGGGGAAAGCGAAGGCTGAGGACTTGTTCAAGGTCACCCAGCTAAAAAGATGCCAAAGCATGGATTTTATCCCTAAAATCCTGACAGTTTCTTCTACTCACGCTAGATGCCATGAAGGAACAAGAACCACCCACACAGGCTCACAGCCCTTCTCCCCCTTGTGGAGTTGCTGACATAGGCACTCTGTTTCCTCACCCATAAAATGGGCATGGAACCCATGGAATGCCGGGATATCCTGAGTGTTTCTCAAGCCGCCTGGCACGCAGAAGGGCTCAATAACCCATAACTGGAGTGAGAGTTAGTACGGAAGTTGGTGTCTCTCCCCAGGTAGTGGGAGCCTCTGAAGGGATTGGAGGGTAGGGAGGCAGGCCGATGAGGCTGACTCTCAGCTCCTTCCTTTCTGCAGTGGCCAAGGAGGGGTTGGTGGCCCTGCAGCGCAAGCTGCACAGCATCATGCTGCCCGACTTCACTGGGGACTTCAAGATCAAACATGTTGGACGTGGGCACTACGAGTTCCACAGGTGGGGCTCCCTTCTGCTGGGGCCCCGAGCCAGCTGGGCTGGGGGTGGGAGCCTGGAGAGGGAGGAAGAGCCCAATGGCTGGGTCAGGACCCCTCAGGAACAGACAGTCGCATAGTTTCTCACCGGGTTCAGAAGGAAGTTCAGGGAGGGAACTGGCTCCTCTATTTGCTCATGAAACAAATATAAAGAAGACATGCTGACCGTGGACCTGAGCCTCAGTTTCCTTACCTGTGAAATGGGGATGACACTGCTACCTCTTGTGGGTAATAATAATCCAGGCTCCAGTCTGACCCCCTGGAAGGGAAGATAGACCTTAAACTTTAGATACAGTAGCCCAAGGGTTAGAGCTGAGGTTTGAACATCTGCAAGAGTCAAGGAAGGTTTCCCAGAGGAGGTAACATTTGAGCTTGAGTCTTCAAAGGATTATTATGTACTAGAGGCCCGGTGCATGAAATTCATACACAGGTAGGGTCCCTAGGTTTGGCTGGTGATCAGGGCTGACTGGGGCCTACGGTTGCTGGCTAGGGCCTTCCTTCCTTCTGTGCCATGCCCTGGTGGTCAGTGCACGTCATAGTAAGTGATTGAACTCTCGAAGGGACACTCTGTATATTAGTCTTTTATATATATAGGTACGCAACTGATGCTAAAAAAGGGGGAGGGGGACATGAGACAGTGTTTGAGGGGCCGACAATGAAAGGAGGGGAATTGAGCTCACAACTCATCACTCCCCTCCCTGCTCACGACCATTGTTTCCTTCCTTCCTTCTTTTTATTCAGTCCATCAGCAAGAGTTTATTGAGCACCTACTCATTGCTAGGCAAATAAAATGGAACTTGACCATTCTTTTCCCACTGATGGCCCACAACAGTGTGTCATCTTGGTTTGCTGCCCTCGGCCCTTTTGGCATCTTTACTCCAGCTGCCCTTGGCCTTCCCTGAATCTGATCTAGACACCCTCCCCTCCCCACCTTCCCTACACACACACACACACACACACACACACACACACCTGAATGTATTAAGAGAGGGAAGGGCAGGGAGAAGGAGGTGCAAACCCAGAGGGGTGTGTTCAGGGGCCAAACTCAGATCCCACCCAGATTAGTGAGATTTTTTAGGCTCTGATCCTGAGTGTGTAACTTTGGGCAAATGCACCTCTTCTATGAGTTTCTATTTCCTCTTCTGTGAAAAGGGAACGAGAATAGTCCTGACGCCTCTGTGAGGCTAAGTGACCCAATGGATGCAAGGTGCTTGCATAGCTGGTGGTTGGCGTAGGGCACACAGCAGGCACTTGGTAAGGGGGAGTAACCAGACACCTGCCTGAAGCAGCCTGCTGGTGCAGTCTCCACTGAGGAGAGGTAAAAGGCGAGATCAAGCCCCTGCCAGGACTGATGCTGCCCTTCGTGTCTCTCTCCCCAGCCTGAACATTGACAGCTGTGAGCTGCTAAGCTCTGCTTTGACACCCCTTCCTGGCCAGGGCCTGAGCCTGTCCATCTCCGACTCCTCCATCCGGGTCCAGGGCAAGTGGAAGGCGCGCAAGTCATTCGTGTAAGTCTACTCGACTCCCAGGCTCTCGGACCCTTGGCCTTAGTCCCATTCTTCTCAGATCCAAGGAGTTCCTCACTCATCAGAAGGCCACGTGGTGGATGGAGGGAGTCCAAGGCCAGAGACCCCTCCCCCGGTTCCAAGTCCTGGCTCTTGGACCAATCTCTTCCCATCTTCTGCCTCCCTGCTGGGGTTGTCCATGAGCTAGGTGAGATAATACTATGTTTTCTTGGTTTGCTTCCCCCAACAGCAGACCCCAAAGCTTTAAGTGAAAGTACTTTATCTGGGAAATGGCCTAAAGGAGTACACATAGGGGCTAGGGGAAGTGAGACAGGAAGGGAAGGAAGACACTCCTGAGACCCTTTGGGGTTACCCCAACGCAGATAGGTGACATGTCTTTTCATTTGCCATTGGTCAAGGGGGCTCCCCAGACACTTTGAACCTCCAAGGTCCTTGAACGGAAGGTGGGTTTGTCTCCCATTAAGAAATATTCCAGACTCCCAGTTGAAGCAGCAGAATTTTATTTTTCTCACATGCCTGGAGGCTAGGGGTCCAAGATGAAGGTGTCAGAAGGTCTAATTTCTTCTCAGTCCTCTCTCCTTGGCTTGCAGATGGCCGTCCCTCTGTGAGTCCTCCCATGGTCACCCCTCTGTGCATGTACCCAGGCGTCCCGGTGTGTATCCTCACTCCTCTTCTCACAAGGACACCTGTCAGACTGGATGAGGGCCCATCTTAGGGTGTTTGCTTTAACTTAAGGCTCTGTCTCCAGTACAGTCACATTCTGAAGTACCGGGGATTAGACCCTCTACCTATGGGCTGGGGGCAGGGCACAATTCAGCCCCTAAAAGAGGGCTGCCCAGTCACTTCTGGGGCACCTTACCGTATTTCCACTTTAGACCTGCACTGTCTGTGTAGCAGCTTCTGCCACATGCCATTACTGAGGACTTGAAAAGAGGCTGAGATAACTGTGTGAAACTCCAGATTTGAAGATTTTAGTACAAAAAAGAACACAAGAAACCTCATTAATAATTTTTAGATTGATTACATGTTGAAATGATAGTTACAATTAATTACTCTTTTTTTTTGCCTTTCTTAACATGGCTACTAGAAAATTTTATAACCAATGTGGCTCATATGATATTTCTGTTGGACAACGATGCTTTAGCAAGATGCTCAACATATATATTGCTAAAGCATCGTTGTATTTATATCTCTCACCTATCTATGCACATTCCTTCAATTCCATGAAAGAAATCAGACCACACTCTTCCTCCCTGGCTTTTTTTCACTTAAGTGTATTCAAGATCTCTTCATAGGAGCATGTGAAGATCTGCCTCATTTTTTTTAACCCTTTTTCCAGTGTAATATTTTTATTGAGGTGAAATTCACAGAATATAACATTAACCATGTCAAATATATAAGTCAGTGGCGTTGGTACATTTGCAATGCTGTGCAGCCACCACCTGTGTCTCATTCTAAAATATTTTATTACCCCAAGACATAACCTCATATCCATTAATCAGTCACTCTTCATTTCCCCCTCCTCTACCCTCAGATAATCACCAGTCTGCCTTCTGTCTAATGGATTTGCCTGTTCTGGACATTTCATAGAGATGGAAACATACAATATGTGACATTTTGTGTCTGGCTGCTTTTACTTAGCATCAAATTTTTAAGATTCATCACATTATAGCATACATCAGGACTTTATCTCTTTTTATGGATGAGTAATAGTTCATTTTATTGGTAGACTACTTTTGGCCTTTTTAAAAAATATCCTCACCTGCCCTTCAATTCTGAATGATAGCTTTGCTAGGTAGAGTAATTTTGGTTGTAGGTTCTTGCTATTCATCACTTTGAATATTTCTTGCCACTCCCTTCTGGCCTGCATAGTTTCTGTTGAGAAATCAGCTGACAGTCATATGGGTACTCCCTTGTAGGTAACTATCTGTTTTTCTCTTGCTGCTTTTAATATTCTTTCTTTGTCTTTTGCTCTTGCATTTTAATTATGATGTGTCTTGGTGTGGTCCTCTTTGGATTTCTTTTGTTTGGGGTTCTGTGCACTTCCTGGACTTGTAAGTCTATTTCTTTCACTAAGTGGGGGAAGTTTTTCGGTCATTATTTCTTCAAAAAGGTTTTCAGTATCTTGCTCTCTTTCTTCTTCTGGCACCCCCATAATTCTGATGTTGGTACTCTTGAAGTTGTCCCAGAGTCACCTGACACTTTTTTTAAATTTTGGGATTCTTTTTTCTTTTCTGGTTGGGTGTTTTTTGCTTCTTTGTATTTCAAATTTTTGACTCTATTCTTGCAATCCTCTAGTCTGCTGTCTGATCTCTGTATATTATTCTTTATTTTAGTCAGTGTATGCTTAATTTATAGTTGGTCCTTTTTCATATCCATGAGGGTCTTGCTAAATTTATTGGCCTTTTCTAGAAAACTCTTGAAAAACATTATAACCATGATTTTGAACTCTATATCCAGTCATTTGCTTTCCTCCATTTCTTTCGTTTGTAATCTGTTTCTTTGTCTCTGCTTTTTTGCTGCTTCCCTGAGTTGATAGAGTGGTTTTGTGTGCTAGGTGTCCTACAGGACCCAGTGTCTCAGCCTCCCCAGTTACTTGAGATGGACACTCTTGGTGTACCCCTTTGTGGATTGTGTGCAGTCTTGTAGTTAAGCCTTGATTGTTGTTGGTATCACTGGCAGGAATTGACCTCCAGGCCAATTGGCTGTGAGGATCAGCTGTGTCTACACTGGGAGAACGTCTGTGCTGGAGACAGCCTTATGAGACAACACTTGCTCCAGTGAGGCTTTGATGCTTACTGAGTCTGCCTCCTGAGTGTGTCCCTTATTGATCTGAGGAGTTGTAATCTAGATGGTCCTACTCTGACCCGTGGGTACACTGGCTCTTGTATCTCCAAAGAGGTACTAATTTAGCCTCTGCCTAAGGCCACCCAGCAGGAGCTATGGAGAGATCTGCAGATTCTTCTTCTTTGTTTGGGTTTTGGAGGTCCCAGATGAGGCCCAGCTGTGAAGCAATGCAAGTTCCTATGGGGCCTTGGGCCTTCTTTTGGAAATTCTGGATCTTACTGACTCAGTTGCAGTTTGTTAGGTAAGTTTAGAATTCAAAGGACCAGGCCAATCATATGCAAAAGCCTCTGCTCTTAGCTTGGATGAGACAGAGTCTCAGGGTGGAGCAAGCAGCAACAACTTCCCATCAGCTCTACCCTAAGAGGCCCCTGGGTCTCAGTGTCCCACAGTAATCACTGCAAGTACCTCTGAGAGGAAGCTACCCTGAGTTCCTCCTGTGCCAGACAATCCAGTTTCTTTCTGTATGAGTCTGGATCCCCAGAGTCGAACCCAGAACTAGAGTTCAGAGCAATCGGGAGCTTTTGTCTCTGTCCTGCTTCAGAAAGCCAGCCACATATTCAATTGTCAGCCCTTTCTATGCACGCACTTGCGCCTTCTGCAGCTCCTGTGAGTCTCAGTGTGCTTTTCTCTTTCCTTCTAGTTGTAGAATTTCCACTCAGCCAGCTTTCCTGTGGTTCTGGATGATGTCCGTTTTGTCTTTTAGTTGTAGTTTTGAAATTGTTGTGTGAGGCAGCAGTTCATGCCGCCATCTTGGTTTCTCTCTGGCCTTACTCTTTTTAAAGGCTGCATAGCATTGATGCCCACAAATCACTGAATCTTCCCTTTAGTTGACCTATAGGTGTTTTCTCTTTTCTTGGTATTATTCATGGCACTTCAGTGAGCTGCTCCATACATATATCTTGGCCAGAAGAGCCACAGAATAAAAGCTTAGAAGTCAGGTTACTGGGCCAAAGATGTGTGTAATTAGGAGGGATCCCACAAATTTGTATTCCAGAGGTGTTCCCCCAGCCATAGTGCCTGGGGCTTCTGTGGCCCATACCTTCACAAGCACCGGCGGTTAAAACTTCAAAAGTTTCATCAATCTGATAGGTGGAAGCTGGCATCATTGTGATTTTTATTCTTAATAACTTTCACATGCTTATTTGCAGTCAAACTTCCTTTTCATATCTTTGATCTCTCTTTTCTTTTTGGTTGGTTTGTCCTTTCCTTATTAATTAGTATAAGCTTGTTCTTTGTGTATTAAGGAAATGATGTATTAAGGAAATGATTGCCTTAGCATATGAGCTCATAGCTCTGGCTCACTCATGATGCAGTTTTGTGTTTTTTTGCTTTGCCTGTGGCATTTTTTTATTCACTGAAGTTTTAATTTTCTGTGCTGCCAAATGTGTGAGCATATCCTTAGTGGCTTCTGAGAGCCTTTGCCCATCCCTGACTATAAACGAGCAAACCCAGGCTTTCTTATAGATCAAGCATGTCAAACTCAAAAGCTAACACGGGCCAAATAAACAAGGTATGTGGCCTGTGGGTCATGAGTTTGACATGCTTGTTATAGATCTTACATGGACTTCTTTGTAATACATCTTTGCTTTGTAATAAATATTTGTAATTAAATTTTTGCTCCAGCTCCACTTCTTTTGGGGTGAGAACTGAGCTTCCTATTTCCCCCCAAACGTTGGCTAATCTAGCTGAGGAATCCACCATGCTTCTCTCATCTCCTCCAGGAGGCTACACGGCTCCTTTGACATGTATATCAAGGGCATCACCATTTCCGTCAACCTGGTCCTGGGCAGCGAGCCCTCCGGGAGGCCCACGGTCACTGCCTCCGGCTGCAGCACCCACATCCGTGATGTGGAGGTGGACATGTCGGGAGATTTGGGGTAGGTCACCAAAGGGGCAGTGGCCAGCTTGAACCCTGGCTGCAGCCTGAGGTCCAGCCAGCCAGCGAACTTGACCTCTGACAGACACAAAGGTCCAGGCGTAATGCCTGAGCCCAACACGGCTCAGTTGAACAGATTAACAGACACAGATTCAAGCCTCCTGGTGAGCCATTTCCACAGAAGTTTTCAAGAACTCCCTCAGGCAAATGAAATTCGGCTGTTGGAGGAACACCAGGGCTTTTGGCCAAAGGAAAGTTTATGAAAAACATACAAGCTCTTGGGCAAGTGTCTTTGCATGGCCTGTTCTTGAATGGGGAAATGTGGGTTCTTGAGCCCCTCCCCCAAATCTACTGAATTTGGTTGGGGTGCAGCAGGGGCTGGGATGCCAGATGCCCTGAATCAGGGAGTGTGCTGGGAGCTGGGACTCTGGGGCACAGCAGGTACCACGCTGGGCAGGGAGGGCTCCTTTAGGAACCAGCCTACCGGAGGCCGGAGGCCGGGGCCTGGCTTTCCTGGCTGCCCTGCTGACATTGTGTTCAGTGGCACACAGCTGACCCTGCCCTGTGCTCCATTCCTCAGGTGGCTGCTGAATCTCTTCCACAACCAGATTGAGTCCAAATTCCGAAAAATACTGGAGAGCAAGGTAAGAATGTCAGAGCTGCCCTAACCGGTTTGGCTCAGTGGAGAGTGTCAGCCTGCAGACTGAAGGGTCCCGGGTTCAATTCCGGCCACAGGCACATGCCTGGGTTGCGACCTCGATCCCCAGTAGGGGGCATGCGGGAGGTAGCCAATCAATGATTCCCTCTCATCATGGATGTTTCTATCTCTCCCTTTTTCTCCCTTCCTCTCTGAAATCAATTAAAAAAATTAACTTAAAAAAAGGATGTCAGAGCCGCAAGGGCTGGGCTCAAGTCATACGTGGACCCAAGGCCCAGAGAGAACAAATCACCTGCCGCAGGTCGCAGAGTTGGTGGGTAAGCTGGGCCAGCACGTAGGTCTCTGGACTCTGCATCTGTCCTGTAAAGCAGAGAATGGCTAGAGGCTTGGCCATGAGTCGGAAACAGGGGCCAAGCAGACTCCCGTCCCCGCCCTCTGCTTGGTCTTGCTCCCTGGCCCCCACTGCCCCACAAAGGCCAAAAGGAAAAGCAACACTTAGATGCCTGCAGCAACCAGGCAGGAAACTTCAAGAGCGGGTGAACCAGGTGAGAACCTGGTTCCTACCTGGGCCAGCACCTGAGCACCTGCAGCGATAGGGTCAGTTTTCCCCATTTAAAAATTATGTGAAATCTCCAAATGTTTATATCTCTGGCCAAAACAAAAACATTTCACTCCCATTTCAGAGGTATCATATGCCTGGAGCTGTGTCTGTAGCAGTGTGTACCTGGGGATGGAAAAAGTAATGTAGGAGAAAGAGGGAAATACACACTTATATCCCTGCACCTTGGCCCAAGTTCTGCTTTGGCTCTGAGTGCCCCCTGGTGGTTGAATCGGAATAGCAGGCATCCCCACAGATTGGCGTGGCAAGCTGCATTCTGTGCCTTTCTTCTGGGGTTCTGGGGTCGAGGTGAGTTTGGGAAACATGCAAATCTGCTTCTCCTGCACCTCACTGCCATGTTGTAATGACTCAGAGGAAACAGGGAACAATGACCAGTCCAACCAACCTGTTAAGTGATGACATTTGGAAGTATCTACATTAAATATACACTTATTTGGGTGGCTAGGTCTACGTACTATCTAGTCCTTCTATTCCCCTCTAAATTCCGGGAATCCAGGGCCACTCAGAAGAACGGTCTGTAAGGATGGAGCTCAGGGCAGTGCCTCTGGCCAATGTCCCCTCATCAAGCTATGTAGGTGACTCCCTAACTCAGATGTCCAGCCCTGGGATTGACTTTGGAAGGTCTGATTGGTCCCTGTTGGGGTCCATGTAGGGGACTTAAGTGTCTCTGATTATTTCTGTTTGTTCAGTGCCTGGCACATAATAAATACTTATATGTTTTTATAAAATCAATGATCGATGAGCAGATATATGAAATGTGACTAAAGCAATTAGCACAGCACCAGACCAAAGCCAGGGAACTCACCCAGGCTTTCTCTCCCATTCTTTCAGATTTGTGAAATGATCCAGAAATCGGTGACCTCTGACCTACAGCCTTATCTCCAAACTCTTCCAGGTAGGGTGCCCCTCTACCCCCGTACAGTTTATTTCTATTAATTCTCATAAGAGCATATATTATCTTATAAAACCTTAAGTGAGACGGAAGTATAGAAAGTAAAAATTACAAGTCCCTTTTTCTCCTCAAATTTTCTTCCAAGGGGTAACCTCTGTGTTGGGTATATCCTCTTCGATATTTTCTTTGTATATACAAATATACTTTTATATATACATATACATGAGCATATGAACATACATTCATATATATTTCTTTGTTCATGAATATAGATGCATATGCATAAATGTGAGTGATATTAATGTATATAGGATAGACACTGTCCTTGTGTAACTTGCATATGTTGAAGATCTTTCTATATCAGTGCATATATATTGATCTCATTTAAAAAAATCTCTTTGTGGAAGTTCATACTTGGAGAAAAGTGCTCCCATTATAAGTGAACAGTTTGAAGAATTTTCACAAACCGAACACATATATACCAGCTCCCATATCAATATACAGAATATGATTGCCCTCTCGGGTTTCCTTCTGTCACTACGTCCCACTCAAGGGTAATCACTACCCCAACTTCTACCAGCAAAGGTTAGTTTTGCATTTTGCCCATGGATGGAGCCTTGCAGGATATAAAGTCTTTTACCAAAGGCCTCCTTTGTTCTACCTTAAAATGAATTTGACCCATGTTGTTGCATGCAGTGAGCTCATTCATTCTCCTTGCTGTGTAGTATTCCACTGAGTCAAGGTCCCTCCCTTTCTTTGTCCATTCTACTGTTGAAGGTCATTTGGTAGTTTCAGTTTTAGACCATTATGCATAACACTGTTAGGAATAGTCTAGCTCATAAAACGCATGTCTTTGGGTTACACTAGGTGTGAAATTGTAGGCTCACCTGGTATGCATAGTTTAACGCTATCAGATCCTGCCAAATAACTTTCCAACGAAGTTGTAACATAACTCATTTTAATAGCTGTGTGGCAGTCACCTCCTATGGCTGTATCTTCGTTTATTTATTAAGTCCCCAGACTCTGGGCATGCAGGCTTGGTGCCCTCCTTTGCTCTTGCCAATATGGGAAAGGAGGCACCTTGCCCAACCTCCTTGCCTGCACATGTGAGTATATCATAGAACAGTCCTCAAAAGTGGAGACCCTGGGTCCAGGATGCACATGTAATGTTTGTGGTTCACTCCCTGACAAATAGCCTGAGGTGTCCTCTGATAGCCTGGCCCCTATGCTCACTTGTGGACATCCCCTTCCAGTGGAGGCCCAGGCGGGCACAGACAACCCTGTGTGAGATACACATCCACTGCTTCTTCAGGTCGTTAGGGGGGAGTCTGAGCCCTCTGGACATGCTGAACTCACTGGATAATTGGTTTGTGTTGATAGGAGGCCAGAGCAATACCCTTGGTTAGAGAATTCTCCTCATTGTGTAGCTTCCTTGGCATGAAGCTCCTGGTGTGAATGGGCTGCCAGATCTGGGTTCCTCTCGCCTTCAGGGTTTGTGTGTGTGTGTGTGTGTGTGTGTGTGTGTGTGTGTGTGCGCGCGCGCGCGCGCACTTGTGTCCCTGGAACCCACGCAAGCTCAGGCAGAGCACACCCCTCCCCCTATGGCTAATCCATTAGTGGGACAAAAGGACCCAGCTGGTCTCTTTCTTATGAAGCAGCTCTCTGTCCGGGGCTGAGCTGGGTGGAGGGTCTGGAGGCAGAGGGGCGGGGGGCTCTGAAGAAAGTCACCGGAGTGTAGGTCAGGCAGAGCCCTCACTCCTTCTTTTTGTCTGACTCCTAATTCTGTCCCTCCCCTGGTTCACAGTCACAACAGAGATTGACAGTCTCGCTGGCATTGATTACAGCTTAATGGAGGCCCCTCGGGCAGCAGCGCAAATGCTGGACGTGATGTTGAAGGTGAGGGTCCTGGAGCGGGGGCTTGGGTGGGTCCTGCCTCAGCGAGGCCTTCGTCCCTCAGGATCAGCTCTTTCTTGGAGCCTCCTGTCCGCCTGGTTCAGCTCTGTCCCCACCGCCCTGTGGTTCCAGCTGTGTTGAGGGCGGGGCAGTCTGTCGTGGTGGGGAGTGTTCCCAGAGCCAGGCTCTTCTCACAGGAAAACTCCTAGGCCCGTAGCTGCCCCTCCCTCCTCCTCTCCTTCACCTTGCCCACCATTCAGAGGAGGTCATTCAGAAGGTCTGGCCAATAGGTCTTGCGGGTTGATACACCAACTGGTGAGTTTTTTGTTAAGGAATTCTGGACATGCAACACTTTAGGAAAGGAAAGACCCAAAGGAAAACATCTTTAATGGTAGAGTTTCAGGCAGTGTCTCCACCCAGTCCCCCACACCCCCCAGCAACCTGTATCGGCGAATAGCTAGCTCAGAAGTCCAGCCTGAGGTAAACTTTGAAAATTCAAATGGGCCTTATTTTCTCTCTCCAGGCTGAGATTTTTAACCTTGATCATCGCTCCCCAGTTGCTTTCCTTGCTCCTGTCATGAGCCTTCCTGAGGAACATACCCGCATGGTCTACTTTGCCATCTCTGATTATGTCTTCAACACAGCCAGCCTGGTATATCATGAGGCAGGGTTCCTGAACTTCTCTATCACTGATGATGTGGTAAGGCTGGTGACAGAATAATGCTTACAAATGACGGTGCAACCTGGCTTCTCTTTCTTCTTTCCTTTTTGCCTGATTTACATCAGTGAAGTAATAAATTATGACTAAGAAAAAAGATCAGGACCAGGAAAAATATGTTAGCACAATTTCCCTACTCACTTTGGCTGCCAGGAAGCTCAAAATCAAAGTTCTTTCTTATAACAACCATGGAGGACTTTGTGGCTTGTTTGCCCGTGTTTTATTCTCTCTCCCTTCCCTCAGTCTAGATCTGTTATTCTAATTTATAATTTCTCTCATTCTGATAGTTTGTGGGTTTTTTTTAAAAAAAAAGATTTTAGATAATGCAATGCATAAAGTTACACAGAAGAGTAAATAAAGACCAAGTTAAAAATAAAGCACAATTAGGAAAACACTGGGCCCCTAAATATCTGTCTGGGAGATTTCCTGTAGCCAAAGTGAAAAGTACATGATTTAGTGATTCATGGTAAAAAGAAGAAACCAACTTCATGACATGCTAAGCAAAGCACATACCTCTAAGACAACGTTCTCAAATGTGGCTTTGTATAAGGGATACTAAATTTTACCGTGGATCAGGTCTTTAATATTTCTGGGTTTCAGAAGGTTATTTCTAGCAGCTCTTGTAGCCCGTGAACAATGTCAGGATGGTGGGGAAACACAGGGTGGTCCCATTTGGATGATCCAGTTTTCCCTGGTGATAAGTCAGGGACCACCTGATGAAGGACTGGATTGACTTTTCTTCCATCATCATATCTGACTCACCCATCTCACCGGTGCTGCAGTCCTTTTTTTTGCAGACGGGATCACATAACCATGTTTTATCGAATGCTCACTATATGTTAGGCCTTGTGCCAGATGTGTTGTGCCCCTCATTTCACAGAACCCTCGCAATGCCTTGAGAGGTGGGGACTATTATTAATCAATTTCACAGGTTGAAGCTCAGAGAGGTGAAGGGAGTGGCCTGCGACCACATTGTGACAAGGCCGGGAGCCAAACCTAGGTCTGTGTGACTGCAAATCTCACTGTCAGTGAAACCTCTGAGTGGGTCCTGCATGTCACCTGTGCCCCAAGGAGAGCAGAGAGTGCTCACGGTCTTATGTACCCCTGTTGAATGAAGGACAGGCATCTTGTCACTGCCATGTAAGCCCGAGAATTTGAGAAGTTCCCGTCTGAAACACCCGCCACCTCTCCCTCTCTGTTTAGACCTTCAGTTCTAGAAGAAGCACCCTAAAATTTTTTTGTGTCTCTCCACTGCAGGTTCCACCGACCTCCAACATCCGACTGACCACCAAGTCCTTCCGTGCCTTCGTCCCCCGGGTAAGGCTTCCCTCAGCACTCGGTGGTGCAGGCCAACCTTCAGGGGTCTCTCTTTAAAGCCCCCAGGCTCCTCTCAGCTTGACCAAGAGTCAGGAAATGAGCAATGAGCCCTTCAGTGAAGGCCAGAGTGCTGTAGGCTTTGGGACTTTCTTCCTTTCAAAGCCCCAATAGCATTGGCCTGAGCCCCGGGTCTCCTGGGACCACAGGTTGCCCAGCCTTACTGGTGCCATCTGAGAATCCCAAGGAATGCCATCATGACCCATACACAACGGAATACAGTGCTTGGGTGCTGTCACTGATCTAACCCTACTGAGCATCAAGTTGTCTGTAAGGTTTTGCCGTGATAATGACCACTCTCTGTGTTCATGGAAAGGTGTCTTATTATACCACTAAAAGAAAAAGGCACAGGGCATATGGGAATAAAGTCCACCAGGAAGCATGCCTGCTCAGAGTCAGCTGTCTCCCTGCAGGCTCTCCCGGCAAACCCGCATGTTTCCTTCTCTTGACATAATCTCCCCATTCTGCCCCCAGTTAACCAAACATTACCCCAACATGAACTTGGAGCTCCAGGGGAGAGTGGTCTCTGCCCCCATCCTGAACTTCAGCCCTGGGAACCTGTCCTTGGCCCCCGAGATGGAGATTGAGGGCTTTGTGCTCCTGCCTAACTCTGCCAAGGAGTTTATCTTCCAGCTTGGCGTGGTAAGGTTTGCTTTTGTAAATGTTGTTCCTTTTTCCCGTGTGCTTTCCCCCCACTTACGACAGTCCAGTTCCTTCAGATTTCAACTTGACTATCATTTCCTCAAAGAGGCCTTTTTAAATATATATAATTGATTTCAGAGAGGAAGGGAGAGGGAGAGAGAGATAGAAACATCCATGATGAGAATTATGGATCGGCTGCCTCCTGCAAGTCCCTCACTGGGGATCGAGCCCACAACCCAGGCATGTGGCCTTTTCCGGAATTGAACCTGGGACCTTTCAGTTCGCAGGCTGAGGGCTCAAAGAGGCTTTTCTTGATTGCTCTTACCACAATGCACCTTAGGCTCCTTGTCATTTTTCTCTTGTAGCACCCTATTATTTTACTTCATTACATTTATTATGAATATACTTATGCAGCTGTTTGCAGGTTTATTTGTTTAATGTATTTATCTCCCACCAAGTGAGTCTGGGCTACTGTGGGAAGGAAGGTATAGGAGTCTTTGACTTGTTTGCTCTGCACCGATAGCTGACCCCTAAAGACTACATTTCCCAAAATCCCTGGCAGCACTCTGACATCCAGTTAGGTCAGCCAATCGAACGTACTGTCAAGAGAATGGAGAGCAGGAAGAAGGAAGAAGCAGAGTATTTTTTCCTCTCTTTGTCTAGGACAGAGACAGGGGCGTGGCATCACCTCCATGCTGACTCCAACAACCCCAACCCTCTCTGTTCTTCTGGTCTTGAGGTGGAAGTAGCTTCCTGCCTCTGTTAATCCCTGAATTGCCTCTTCAACCCTCTTTGTTTATTTAATTTTTGGCTTTTCAGCAATTCCATCACTTGTATAACCAAGTCCCTGGATTACCATTCCTCTGAGTCAAACACTGAGAGAGTGCCTCCCTCCCCAGTGAACCCTGTCTTCTAGAAAAGAGATTCTGAGCCTTTTGGGACTCTTGCTCACTGGGCAGATAATTTTATTCTTTTCTTTTAGGTTTGAAACTCAACAAGACAAGTTTCTGGAAGGGTAATTGCACCCAAATGCTATATCTACAATTTGATATTGTTATGAAAAATTTTGTCATCAATATATTTTAAATGAAAATATAATTTACTACTACTATCATGATTATTATTATTCCTAGGGCTGAATCTTAGTCCTGAGATAGCTAGAAATGAGCGCTTCAGAGATCTCCAGGGACAGGCACTCTATACTTGCTCTCAGTGGTCTGTTCAAAGTTTACTTGTTCTCACAGTCAACAATTTCAACTAAAAATATTCAAGTTCAAGTTCAAACATCCAGCACCTACAATGAACCTTCTGGGGGGTCTATAATCTACTAGATGAGTTCCTGCTTCAATTCATTGACCTGTTTATTTAGAGAAGACAGCTGGTCCTCATAGTACATGACAACCTCCTTCACTGAGACCTGTTTCCTTCCCCTGGAATCTCTAGACTACTAACCTCTCCGCCACGTTGACCTTCAACACCAGCAAGATCACTGGGTTCCTGAAGCCAGAAAAGTAAGTCAGCCTCCCACCCACATGGGGGCGCTCAACCAGGCTTGCTCCATCTGGCTGGCATTTGCTGATTCTCTGTAACTGGAAGTGGGGATGTGACCAGATCCTCCTGTCAATGTTAGGGGCCCAACATTCAAGAGGGAAACTTAAATCTTGCCCCAGTTAGCCAAATTCTTTAGCCCCACTGGCCCTGCTTCCACCAACTTCCTTTCCACCTAAGACCCATTATTTCCAATCTTCTACAGAATGTATTAATACTGCTTTATTTTCATCTATGAATTTTAGACATTGGCTATACTGACTTCCGGAAGTGATAAAGATTGAGCTCTTTTACACTACCCACCTCCCCTCTTTGAGTCTTTCCAATAAGGTTATATCATTGTTTTTAGTTAATCATATTTTTCACTCCTGCCTCTACCCCACCCTTGGTCATGTGCCTTCTCAAGCCAGTGCCTCCTCCTTTCCAGGGAACGCCACATGGCTTAGGTATCCCATAGGGGTAATACCCACATCTCTGAACCATTTCTGATCTATTGTAGGATACAAGTGGAACTGAAAGAATCTAAAGTTGGACTATTCAATGTAAGTTATTGCTTTTGTTTATCAAATGATTGGGGGTATTGATTAATTCAGAGTGTTTACCAAACAATGTTATGGTGCCCAAGAGTAGAAGAGAGAAAAAGAAAAGGGCTGTTCTCTGCCCTAGAAAAGTACAGAAGCTCTCAAGGACATAAAACCTAGAGCAAAGCAAAAGCTACATACCAATGTAAGACAATATATAATTAAATATCCTATTGGGACATTTTTTTTAAACTGGAAGGAATAGAAAGCCAATTAAAAATGTCTTAGGCATATGAGAGGACTATATAGAATCATGTGATTAAAAAACAACAACAAAACAAAGACACTGAATACTACTAAGACTAGAGATTCCAGGCATAGCTGGACCCAGGTGCTCAAATTAATGCATCAAGAATCTCCATCTCTCGGTTTGCTTTTATCAGTGTTGGCTTTATTCTCAGGCAGGTTATTCCCAGTGGTGAAAAACCCCTAAATTTCCTGTGGTTTCACAAAAAAAAAAAAAAAAAATCCCTGTGCTAGCTCTCATTAGATCAACCCTTGCCATGTGCCCATTCTTTAGCCAATCACAATGGCCAGACATACGACAAGACCAGTCAGCCAAGGCTGGGTTTCCTGGAGCCAGAATTTTCAATCCCCAACAGAATGGACTAAAATTGGAAAGGGGGTTCCCCGGAGGAGAAATTAATCGCTGGACACACAAAATGAAGAGATGATTCCCACTGAGAAAAAAAGGTGGTGAAATAGCCCTCCATTAAAGGAGGAAAGAGAATGGGAAGATGGGTGCGAGCTGAAGCAATCATGGGGGAATTTCTGAAAAGAGAGAAGGTGGGGTAATGGCAGCTGCTCCTCACTGGCCGAGGAGGAGATGGGAAGACTCAAACTTGTACTGGTTGTTTTCCTCTTCACCATCCCAAGGACATTGACCTCCTCTGACCACACTCACCCTGTTCTCTTCTCCCAGACTTTCCCTTAAGTACTTCCGAAGAGGAAATAAACACATAAAGTGTGGAGAGACACTGTGCACAGAGACCCAAAGAAGGATCTTTTCAGAGAATAAAGTGGATAATGACACACTAATATTGTATCTGGGCATAGCATGCAAAATGTTCTAGAAAGTAAAACATAGGTAAAGATTCACAAAAAAGTATTCATTAAGTTTTTGGAATATGTGATTAAAAACAAACAAACTAACCAACAAAAACCACGCAGAACTATAGAATCAGATAAATCTGGATTCAAAATCTGACTCTGCAGCCCAGTGTCTAACAAGCCACTTTCATTCTGACGGCCTCAGTTCTCTTACACATGAAATAGGGACATTGATGTCAACTTAAAGAGGTTATTGTAAAGACTGAAGCAGATATCTGTAATGCTCTGAGTCCTACACCTGGCACATAGTGAATGCTAAAACTTGTGTATCTTAAATAATTACATAAGTAATTCAGGAAAACATTCTCACTGTAAAAATTATTTTTTGAACATTTAAGACAAGGCTAAGCCAAACTTTGATGTTCTTCCTAGAGGAAAGATGGTTGGGTGTACAGTCTTCCAACATTTTTCTCTTTTTGCACACATATAAGTGTGTGTCTTGATGTAGGTATCTATCTGAAATTTGCTTTTTCCAAGTCTTTTGCCATGTCAGCACATACCATACCCTCTCAGCTCCAGGGTGGCTGTGGGGAGGTTTATTGGTGGGCAATATGGCACACGTGGTCAAAGTGTTCTCTGCAAGTGAAGAACCCTGTGACCAGTGAACCATGGCCACATGTGCCATTCTCTTGTTCTCCACCAGGTGGAGCTATTAGAGGCACTACTCAACTACTACATTCTCAACACCCTCTACTCAGAGGTCAATGGTAAGTATCACCACAGATTTCTCTAAGTCAAGAGTGGACACGGCTTTTGTGGGGGAAAGAGAACTGGACTTGGAGTTGGGAAACGGGGTTCTTCTGCAGGCTCTGAGACCTTGAGCGAGTCACTTCCCTATGAGCATCAGGGGCCTGTCTTTGCAATGGGGGTGTTGAAGTTCATCTCTCTCAGGGAGGCTGGGGACTGGGGAAACAATTCAGAGCACAGGAAACTCCTTCTAAAAGAAGAAGAGACTCACAGAAGTGCCCCCTCTGAAATGGCAAGGGAAAGACTAAAGACCAATATAGAGAGCACAAGGCAACCCCCCTCCCCTCTAAATTCACATTTCTGATTCAGTTGCCAACAGCCCTTAAACACTGAAGCATAAAGACCAAAGCCCCGTTTCACTTGGCTCCAACAGAAAGCAAGATGGGGGTGGAGGGCAGATGCCCACAGCTTCTTACCATGAGTGCATCCCACCCCATGCCTTTCAAATAGCCTTGTGGCGGCAAGCTAGAGCTCCTGTAGCAGCCTTCCTGGGTTTAAATCCCCGTTGGACCCCTTTTTAGCTGTGTGAGCAAGGACAAGTTTCTTGGCCACTCTGTGGCTCAATTTCCTTATTCATTATTATTAAATGAGAATAATAATCATATCTACCTCACAGTCTCTGGAGATAATTAAATGAGACTGTGCAGTGTATAGAGTTTGCACAGAGACCTTTTTTAAAAAATATATATATATATTTTTGTCTATAATTGCTATTGACACATTTCTCTCCATGTTGTGCCTCAACCTCCAGCTAAATTGGCCTTAGGCTTCCCCCTTCCTCTGCTGAAACGTATTCAGCTCTACGACCCTGTTCTCCAGATCCACAAGGTGAGTGGGCTCAGGGGGCTGAGGGGGCTTGGGGTGGAGGCTGTTTAGCTTTCCAGGTTCAGAGGCCAAAGCTCAATGGGTGAGGCCCAGCCCAGCCCTGCAGCTGGGAAGGCCTGGACTGGGGTGGGATGCCACATGCCACGGAGCCATCCACCTGTCCTTCCAAAGTGACACTCACTCCTATGGCAAACGGAGAAGTGCTAAACTGCCTTCGGCCCCTCACCGTGAGTGACCTGTGGCAGCCACAACACCAGCTCGTTTTTAAATACTGTAATCCTAGATATGCCAACAGGCTGCGTTCTAAAAGCCATTTGTAGCTTTTTAAACATTCTTCTAAATTCTTAAGTGGAAGAGCTTTATTATAAATATGTGTTTGGTGTGATTTCCTCATAGACCCATTATCCCCACATACACCCACCGTTTGAATTTTAATATACTTCCTTCAGTATTCTTTATTTCGCAAAGCGTTTGAAAAAAATTGTGTTTTGAATAGTTGCATTGCTAGTGATCATAAATGTTTTCTTTTTGTTGCAATCTAGTCCCCCATGCCCCACCCACTATTAAGTACTGCCTCATCCATCAGATGGACCATAATTTACTTAATGATTTTAGGGGACCGAGGGATATATCTAATTCTTCACTATTCTCTCACTGCTCTGATCGAGGATTTTATGGTTCATCTGTGCCTCACAGTGCAGGTTATCTTTCTAGGATAGCATCTGTAGGGTGGGATGGTGAGCATTGAAGGAGATGCTGCGTTGTGCCTGGCACAGCATCCACATCCAGCAAACAACAGCTATGTAAAATGGGGTGTAGACCATAGCCTACTGGGCTCTTGGGACAGTACGAGGCCAAGTACGAAAGTGTCTAGCTCAGTGTGGTGCGTGGGAAGTCATTGGAAGATGTATTATGTGCTATCTTATTCATTAGAATGTTGAGCTCCATTCTGTCCATTCCCCTGCCCTTGGGTGATGGAAACCTTTGAGGGTTTCCATCACCCAAAGGCAGGGGATATCTCGCCGTGGGAAAGACTAGGACTTCGCCTTGAGTGCAGAATCCCTGCCCCTTTGGGTGATGAAAACCTACGAGGAAATGGGAGCGGGAACCCCGGCTGCTCACGATGTTGTATTGTTTGCCAAGGAGAGAACATTTAGGTGACACAGAGGACAGTTATGAGGCAGCAGCTTGGGAAATGGCAGATAAATCACTGCTCAGAGAAGGGCGCTGGCGAAGCTGTGCTTTGTGGAGACCTTGGGGATGGAGGCACACCGATGACTTAAGTCCTGACCTGGTTTCTGGCAGAGCTAGTGTCCCCACAGGCATGGGCCACCTTTTAAATGGGAGGAGCGTCCTTTTGAGGCAGAGGATGCGTTTGCCATCCTGTTCTGTCTTGTCTCTCCTAGGACTTCCTGTTCTTAGGCGCCAACGTCCAGTACCTGCGAGGTTGAGGGCGAGGAGACAGATGGGCTCGGAGGCTGCAGCAGGGTCGGCCGGGGCATCTCCAGATCTGCAGGCTATTCCCGGAGACTCCGGGAGGATGAAGAAGTCTCTGTTCTCTCTGGGCGAGGTCTGCCTGGCCGCGGCCCCCGCTCCTCTTCACGAGGGTGCCCAGGCCCTCCTCAACGCCGGACTTTACTCCCTCCGCCAGGATGGGCCATCGTCCTCACTGGCCTGCACAATCGTCAAGGGCAGGCACCTTATTCTATTCACTGTCAGATCCCCAGGCACACACAGTGCTGACACGTAGTGGGTCCCCAATAAATATTTACTGAATGATTCATTGAAGGAACCACCTGGTCCTCCCTACTGCCCATGGGGTCTTTGGCTGGTCAGTCCCATCGTGGTCTCCCATGCTTGACCCTGAGCACACTCCCCTTTCCCATCCGCTGTTGCTGTGGGAACCTCAGTGAGAGAAGAAGGGATTCTGCTTCCCGCTCAGCCCTGGACCTGGCACTGGTGCCCGCTTTCCTAAGGGGTTTGTCCATCTTGATTTATAGGGAATTCGTGGGCTCATTTTAATATATGCCTCCCAACACCCTCACCTCTTGCCTGCTGCAGACACGGAGCCAATAGGTCTCCCAGAGCAAAATCTCAGCCTCCTACTCTTTCCCCATTGACACGAGTGTAAATTAGGAGGAAACTGACCTGTCTAGGGTTTTGGTCCAACCCAAACAGAAAGCTCATCCCACTGTGGTTTACGAGCCCCTGCCTGGAGGAAGAGGCCTTGGTTTCTAACTGCCGCACAACCAGACTTTGATCAAACTTACTGAAGAGCCGCTTCCAGCCTGTGTCGCTGGTTACCCCAGGATTGGGAATCACAAGGATCGTTGTTATTTTTTTTTGTGCTCATGAGCAGATGGATGTCGCTACTGGCTAGTAAGTAAGTCACAGGGAATAGACCGATTTTCCCTGTGTGTGACAAGGTGGGACGATGCGCTGGCACCCAGCTGCCAGCAGGGTGAGCTGTGGCTGTCCCTCCTCCCTCCATAGGCTCCCTTGTCTGTCACCGGCTTCCATTGCTGTGGTGGATGGGGAAAGGGCTCGGGCTTCTTCCAGTACTAGCCATGTGGTCTTGGGAAGTCCCTCTCCCCTTAGGGTCCTCATCCATGAAATAGGGGTGATAGTAATAGTACCTACTTTCTAGGGCTGTGATAATGATGATGTTAAGTAAGCTATATAAAAGGATTTATTTAGCCATAGTGTGGACTCAATATGTTTTGGCCAGACATGCTTACTAAGCATCTCCCATTTGCAGGCACTGGGTTGCTCAGCATGAGGGTACGGAGAGGCAGCTTAGACCCAGGGCCAACCCCTGCTCTTAAGAGCATTGCCTCGGGCGTGGCGGGAAGAGCCAGCCTTGATTCCCGTGGACTTGCTTTGCGCTCCTGGCAAGGCCTCGCTGAGCCTCAGTGTCCTCAGGTGTCAGTGTGGCCGGGGATCCCTCCTTTAGGGATGCAAGGGGTTCATGTCAAGCTTCTGGGGATGCCCTGGGCATAGCCAGGTCCTGGTAAATGGCCTGCCTCACTCTGGGTTCCCCGGAAGCAGGCACTGAGACAAGGAGGAGAGGTTTCCAGTGGAGAGAAAATGAGATGGGGAAGGGGAGGGAGCCTACAAAGGGTATGTGATCAACCAGTTAAGAGCCATGGGCACTGAGGTATGTAGATACCCTCACCCCTCTTGGTCGCTGTTTGAGGGGAGCTCCCGGCTCTGGTCTGGGCAGAATGGGCGCTAGCAGCCACAGAAACTTCTCAGGCAAAGAAAGGCCAGTGTCCGATGCGCCCCTTCCCTTGGCCGACTTTAGTTGGCATCCTTTCCCTTTAACAAGCAGTTACTGTGCGTGTAACACTTTCTACGAGACCCGTCAGTCTTCCCAGTGAGTTATAGAACTGACGGGTGGTCGTGGGGAGCCTCAAACCCACACCTGATGTCAGAAGTGAGGGTGTTCTGTGGCCTGGGCCACCCCTCCCTTCATGGGAGTCTCCTGTTCTCCGGCTCCTCAGGACACGCTGCGGCCTCAGACACGGAGCCCGAGCGATGACACCTGGTATCTGATCTCTGTAGCCTGGCTGAACCTGGAGGGCCCCCACCTCCTGCCCCAGCTGACTCACCCTCAGCTCTGCTGGCATGGGTGCTACAATGCTGTACGGGCGGGCTCCCTAACTGCACACTTCACAATCCACTGTGGTTAGTAGAAGCAGGAAGTCCTGCGGGCCAGCAGCAGCTGCACCCACCCTCATGCACAGTAAGTCCTCACTTAGCATCTTCAATAGGTTCTGTGACTTTAAGAATAGAAACATATAATGAAACCAGTTTTACCACTGACACAAACAAGAATTAAGTTCCTATGGCATCTCATCAACATTATGATGAGATGACACTGAATGAAAGAACGCTATTCAAGGACCTGCTATCTATGCCTTTGGTCCCAGACCTCTCTTCTGAGATTCTGACCTGTCCCCTAACGACAGGCTTGACATCCTGTCCCCTCGGGCAGACTGGCTGTGAGGGCTGCACCTGGCTCCTGTGACAAGGGAATCTGTAAAGGTGTCCCTGAGGTTTGCTTGCCCCTGGAGTCTGGTGCATAAATCCCTCCACACTCCCACCCCCCAGCACATCTGCCTGGGCCTGCTTCTCCCAGGCCGCAGAGGAACGCTGGTAGTAAAACACAGCAGCACAGACGCTGCTTTATGGGCCAGAAGAAGCGATTTTCCACCTGGGGCCACTAAAGAATCCAGAGCTGAATTCTCCACTTCCCGGAGCTTTTCCTTTCGCCACAAGTGATCTCACGGGGCCCTTAGGCTGTTTCTAAAGGGATGCTTTCACCACTACCACCTCCTCTTTAGTGCAGAGGTAGGCCCAAGCCATCACCTGCACTCCAAGACCCAATCAAGCCCAGGTAGCTTCCAGCCTCCCCCGATCAACCCCTACCAGCAAGCTTTCTGTATCTGCAGTCCAATCAAGAATGGTTCTCTAGAAACTGCTCCTGCACAGAATCATTTTAAGAGTCAATATAGCCCAGCTGGCATGGCTCAGTGGTTGAGCGTCGACCTATGAACCAGGAGGTCTCGGTTCAGTTCCTGGTCAGGCCACATGCCAGGTTGTGGACTCGATCCCTAGTGGGGGGAATGCGAGAGGCAGCTGATCTGTATGTGATTCTCTCTCATCATTGATGTTTCTATTTCTCTCTCTCCCTCTCCCTTCCTTTCTGAGTCAGTAAAAAAACAACAACAATATATATATCAGTGGAACCCAACAGTATGTACATATATATATATATATATATATATATATATATATATATATGTTTTTAAAAGAGTCAATATAAAATGGCTAAAATGAAAAACACAGACAAAATCTAAGCATTGGAAAGCATGTTGGTGGAGTAGCTGGAACACTTGCCCGTTGCTGGTGGGAGTGTCAATAGGTACATCCATTGGAAGGATGTGCTAATGTTGAACATGCATGTCCCCATGACCAGCAATTCCACTCCTCAAGGACACCCAACTGAAATAGTTGCATGTGTTCAACAAAAGACAGGTGCTGGTGTTTATAAAGCACTCTTCAGGATAAGCCCTCACTGAAAATGCCCCACATGCCCCTCAGTAGTGGGCAGGTGAACTGTGGAATAGTCACACACTGGAAGAGCAAGCAGCACTGAGCCACAATGAACTTCAACTGCATGCAATGGCATAGGTGAACCCTGCAAACAGGATGCTGCATGAAAGAGACTGGGCACAAAAGGGTACATACTGTTGGGTTCCACTGATACAAAGTTCAGACACAGGCCAAAGGAATTTGTGAAAGTCAAAGTCGGGAGGGCGCTCATGCTGCCAGGAAGGAGTAACGGACAAAGGTCCGGAGGGTCTCCTGGGGTTTTGATTCTGTTTTGTTTCTCAACACGTGTGTGAGTTCACTTGGTCAGCATCCATCTATCAACACTTATTTGCATACGTTTCTGCACATGTTATACTTCAAAGAAGTATATATAAGACAAGTCTGTATTTATGAGACTTTTTATAATGTCTGATTACTTAGGCTCCCAATAAAGTTCCACTTCTCCAGATTTATTCATCCAATAAAACAGAACCACAACTTGCATAGGCTGTTTATAATAGCAAAACATTAACAAAGCACAACATAACAAAAACTGAAAGCAACCTGTGGCCCCTGATAAGAAGCGGTAGGTAAAGTATGGGGCATACATGCAAAGGGAGACTATGTAGTCTAAGGAGAATATAAGTATAGAGGAAATTTCTAGGGGTTAATCCAAAATACTGGAACAGAAGTCAGTTCTGAAGATTGGAAATGAAGGGTTTGTAAAGTTGGGAAGTTTTTACTTTCTTTCTTATGCCTGTTTTCTTTTCTTTTTCTTTCTTTACACAAATATTACGTTTTAAAAAATAAAAATGTAAAGATGTAAATCAAAGTAATTTAGGCACCTGCTTAAAAAATCAAATGTGCAGAAGAGCTTATAGTAAGAAGCCATGATCTCAAAGGGAATATTAGCTCCTTGCTAATATTTTAAAAGTATAAATCATAATGAATTCTCTTAGAAGCATTATACTTTGTGTACTCTGTTGCTTTATGTCTCATTTTTAATTGAACATTAAGGGAATGCAGTATTTTAATTGTAACTCCGCCAATATCTTTGTCTAGAGACGTGTTGCCATTTTTGTTATGAAATTTCTGTTGCCAAGAAAGGCAGGATTACATTATTTTCTTTCAGATTGCATTGGTGTAGTGCATTCTTTGTTACCAAAATACTCATTTAGCTCTGAGGCTTTCAAATGGTAAATATTCATGATGTGTGAAAAATTATGATACATAACTGTACAATCCCAATTACAAAAGAAAGGGAAGTTTAATTGTATAGATACACAGGAGACTTAGAAGGACACGTCAGACTACAAACTGCTTGTGATTATGGATGGCTTTGTTCTTCTTGTGTTTTTCAGTTTCCTGCTATATGCACATGTGAACTTAAAAAAAGTGTTATTTTAAAATAAACCTAAAAGAACAATCTTATTTTATTATTTTGCATCTAGATACCTAGTTTCCCCACCATCATTGGTTAAAGATAATATATTTGTATGGAAAATAAAACAATTAATAAACAATAATACAAGAATAAACTCTGTTTCACGTACTCACAACTGCAAACCTACTTTTGGCCCACTAATACTTTACTCTCTCCAGCGCCACTTCCATTGTGTATTCTGGCACCCTTGTTGAAGATCATTTTGCCATATATGTGTAGGTTTATTTCTGAGTCTCTATTCTCTTCGATTGGCCTATATGTCTGTCTTTATGTCAGTACTGTTTTGATTTCTGTAGCTTTTTAAGTCAGGAATTGTGATACCTCCAGCTTTATTTTTCTTTCCTGAGATTGTTTTGGCTATTCAGAATTCTTTTTGGAACTATATAAATTATACGTAGGATTGTTTTTCTGCCTCTGTAAAAATATGTCATTTAGCCTGGCCAATGTGACTAAGTGGTTGGGGTCAACTTAGGAACCAGGAATTCACGGTTCGATTTTCGGTTGGGACACATGCCTAGATTGTGGACTTGATCCCCAGTGTGGGGCATGCAGGAGACAGCCAATTAATGATCCTTTCTCATCATTGCTATTTCTCTCTCCCTCTTCCTTTCTCTCTAAAATCAATAAAAAAATATTTTTTAAATGTCATTCAGATATTGATAGGGATTGCACTGAATCTGCAGATCACTTGGAGGAGTATGGACATTTTGACAATACTATTAAATCTTCCAATCCATGAACATAGGATGTCTTTCCATTCATCTGTGTCTTCTCTAATTTCTTTCAGCAATGTTTTCTAGTTTTCAGTGAACAAAGTCTTCTTTCTTGGTTAAGCTTATTCTTAAGTAGTTTATTCTTCTTAATGCTGTCGTAAATGGGATTATTTTCTTAATTTCCATTTCAGATTTTTCAATTTTCATGTGCAGAAATGCAACTAATTTTGGTATGTTGATTTTGTATCCTGCAATTTTATTGAATTTGTTTATTAATTCTAATGATTTTATTGTGGAACCTTAATGTTTTATACATAAAAATTATGTCATCTATGAATAGAGATGATTTTGCTTCTTCCTTTCTGATTCGGATGCCTTTTTTTCTTTCTCTTGCCTAATTGCTCTAGCTAGGACTTCCAGTGCTATGTGGAATAGAAGTGGTTATAGTGGACACCCTTGCCTCGCCCTCTTCCTAAAGTCAGAGGAAAAGTTTTCAGTATTTCCCCACTGAGTATGATGTTGGCTGTGGGCTTTTCATATATGGGCTTTATTATGTTGAGTTAGTTTCCTTCTTTTTCTCATTTGTTGAAAGGTGTTGAATTTTGTTAAATGCTTTTTCTGAATCTATTGAGATGATTATGTGATGTTTGTCCTTCATTCTGTTAAGGTGGTATTTGATTTGTGTATGTGGGCCCATCTTTGCATCCCATGGATAAATCCTACTTAGTCATGGTGTATGATCATTTTAATGAGCTGTTGAATTTAATTTGTTAGTATTTTGTTTAGGATTTTTCTCATCTAGAGTCATCAGAGATACTGACCTAGTACTTTTCTTTTCTTGTACTGTCTTTTTTTGTCTTTGGCATCGGGGTAATACTGGCTTCATAGAATGAGTTTGGCTGTATTCCATCCTCTACAAAAGAGTTTGAAAAGAATTGGCATTAGGTTTTTTTTGTTGTTGTTGTTGTTGTTTTTTTTAATGTTTGGTAGCATTCTCAGCAAAGCCATCTGGTTCTGGGCTTTTCTTGGTTGAGAGATTTTTAATTACTGATTTAATCTCCTTACTAGTTATAGGTCTCCTCAAATTTTCTATTTCTTCATGATTCAATCTTGACGAGTTTTATGTTTCTAGGAATGTATCCATTTCTTCTAGCTTACCCAATTTGTTGCATATAATTGTTCATAGCAGTCTATTGTAATCCTTTTTATTTCTGGCATCAGTTATAATGTCTCCTCTTTCATTTCTGATTTTGAGTCTTCTCTCTTTTTTCTTAGTCTAGCTAAAGGTTTATCAACTTTGTTGATTTCTGTAAAAAAATAAAATAAAATAAAACAACTCTGAATTTTATTGATTTGCCCAGCTTAGTTAACCCTTCCTTTCCTCCAGTAAGAACATATGAACCTGTCTAGACCATAAATAACCAAATGATCACTTCTGGTTCGGAATTTTAGAAGCCTGTTTTCAGCTCTACAGTTCATCTGGCAATTGATCATGTGGCACGGTAACCCGCTACTTAATATTTTGTTATCTAACTTCTTCTGAATTGTATGTCTAACCTCCCTAAGAAGATTAAAATTTCCTTGGGGGGCAGGAAACAGGTATTATGTCTTTGTGTCACCCATAGCTCATGGCAGTGCTCAGCTGGGTACTTAATATGTATCTGGTGGCTTAATTTGAAGTCTTTGGTCACTTAGCCTAACATTCCTATATTTTCTCCAGTTACCGGCTGCCTTAGGCCCTTATCACATAGCTCCTCCGATCTATAATCAGCTGTTCATTGTCTCCCTGTCCTCTGCTTGTGCTGCACATGCTCAGCTGCCCTGCACTCCTGTTCAGATCACAGGGCTCCCCAAAGGCTATCTCACCCTGTTCTCACTCTTTCTGAGATTCCAAGCTGTCTGCTGGAGCTTCAGAGGGTACTCAGAAGGTAGATGAGCTGCAAAATGTTAAGCCAGGAGGGCGGAAACCCAGGGCAGCAGGAAACAGAGCCTACATTTTGGAAGGTGATCAAGAGCAACAGGGATGGGAGGACTGGTAAACTGAGATAATTTTTGCCACAGTTAATATTTGGGTGAATTTCCATGACAATGTTCCCTTTCAGGAGAGCCTGGGCATGGTTAAGGCCATGCAGAGAAAGAATATAGACTAAGGGGCGGGAGGAATGGGGAGAGACTCCAAGAAAAAAAGTCCCTTTTAGCTCTAACATTCACGATTTGAAGTTATTTATTGTTATGGGCTGAATTGTGTCTCCCCAAGAATATATGCTGAATTCCTAACCCCAGTCCCTCAAATTGTGACTTTATTTGGAAACAGAATCTTGACAGAGGTAATCAAGTTAAGATGAGGTCACTAGGATGGGCCTTGTCCCATATGACCAGTGTCGTTATAAAAAGGGGAAATTAGGACACAGAGACAGACACATACCCAGGCAAGAGGCTGTAAAGGCAGCCCTATGATGACAGAAGCAGAGATTGCACTGATAAAGATACTGAGGAACAATTGAGGCTACCATAAGCGAGGAAGAGGCAAACAAAGATTCTCCTCAAAGTCCGAGGGAGCATGGTCCCTTTGTGGGTCCCTTGGTTTCAGACTTCTGACCTCCAGAACCGCAAGACAATAAATGTGTGTTGTTTTAAGAGAGTTCCCCTGGAGATAAAGACTCCAATGGACTTTACTTAGCTATGCATCAGGCAGCTTTCTCACCCAGGTTACAAACTCACCACAGCTGTTTCAAGTATTCTCATGAGAGGAAAATCTCCCGAAGTGTTCCCTGGGAAAGGGCTCCCAGGTTGTCATGTTCTCTCCTCGGGGGGATGTCCTAGCCTGCTCAGCTCCCTCAGGACCACTCCTGCCCGCCAGGTGAATCTCCCATGCACTGTGGCAGAGGATCAGATGGTGAGGTGGTTGCTGATGTCTTGTGTCCAATTATTTGGAAAAATCCTCATTGTTTCCATTAGAATATTCCAATTTCTCAATCTAAGTGCCAGTGTGGGGAGGGAGGAGAGGAAATTCACTCATTCCACAAATATTTACCACGTCTGCACTGTATGCCAGGTGCTGTTAAGGTACTTGGGATACATGGTAAACAAAACAGACCCCCAAATCCCCACCTCTATAAAGCTTTTATTCCAGTGGGAGAGAGATGCAATAAACAAAAACATAAGGTAATTATATAGAAGGTTAAGAGATGATCATGGTTATGGGAGAAAATATAATTCAATCTTTGTTGCTCAAATAGCCACAGCTTTCAGCCCTTAGCAATGACTACAGGTTGGTTCTTGAGTCCTCTCACAATAGATCCATCATTTTTTGAGCACTTTCCTTACTCTCTAGCACCCTGATATCTTCCATGCTCATGTTTTACTTTCTCTACCCAAGCTCTGGAATTAAACATCTATAAGAAACTTTAGTTTTGTAAAATAGGGAAATGGTGCCCTGGCTGGTGTTGTCTCATGCACCAAAAGTTTGCCAGTTCGATTCCCGGTCAGGGCACATTCCCAGGTTGTGGGCTTGATCCCCAGTTGGGGGTGTGCAGGACAGTTGATCAATGATTCTCTCTGATCATTGATGTTTCTATCTCTCCTTCTCTCTTCCTCTCTGAAATCAATATAAGTTTAAAAAAATAAATTTAAAATCTTTAAAAATAAAATAGGAAAATTGTAGTTAAAAATCATGGTCTGGGCACTAGATATATAGATGTGCTCATTGCTACGAGGATGTCATTGAGCTAAGAAATACACATGGTGAACTAACACATTCATACACACATCCATATTTATTTCTATGTTAAGCCATCTGTAAATACATGTAAAATAATGGGTTTACACTTATATTTCAGATTCCAACCCACACAGTGTTCATTCTAGCTCTTTTCTTAATATCTGTATTTACACTAATAAAAGAGAAAGATGCAAACTGACTATACCTCTGTGATGCCCACCAGCCAATCGGAGTGAGTATGCAAATTAACCCAACAAATATGGTGGATTAATTTGCATATGCAGGCACAGAGTGAAGACTGAAGGCTCTGGCCTGAGCGAAGACTGAAGACTAAAGAGGCTTGGCTTTTCCACTGCAGTTGGAGTGAAGGCCTGGGTCCCAGGTGCCAGAGGAAAACCAGTGCCGGCAGCCAGAGGAAGGAAGGCCTATTTCACGAATCATTGAGCAACAGGCCCCTAGTATATACATAAAAACCTAAGTGACCATTATGACCAGATTACCGGATGACTAGCTGGTAGCTATGATGTGCACTGACCATCAGGGGGCAGACGCTCAATGCAGGAGCTGTCTCATGGTGGTTAGTGAACTCCCACAGCCAACCTCTTGCGACAGGCCAATTTCTCATGATCCCTTCCCCTGGCTGTCCAGTCCCAATAGGCTCCAATCTCTGTCCAGGTCGAGGGACTCCATCCATGAATGAATTTGTACACCTGGCCTCTAGTGTGTGTGTGTGTGTGTGTGTGTGTGTGTATGCTTCTTTTTTTCTTACTTTTTTTTTTATTTTAGAGAGAGGAAAAATGAGAGAGAAGGAGAGAGAGAGAAACATTAATTTTTTGTTCCACTTATTTACCCATTCATTGCTTGCTTCTTGTATGTGCCCTGATGGGATCCAACCAGTAATCTTGACATATTGAGACAATACTCTAACCAACTGAGCTACTCAGCAAGGGCGCTTTCTTTACTTTTAATTTCTTTTTATGATGATGAGAAACATGGCTCTTGTTACCCACAATGCATTTTGGTTCAATACTAGTATACATTTATTACTAAATAGAACACAACATATGTGTGCACTTTTGTCTATAGCCCTATGTTATTGAGTCACAGGGCTGCTTGTATAGAGGAAAGACCATGTGAAGAGGCAGCAAGAGGCCAGCCATTTGTAAGCCAAGGAGAGAGGCTTCAGAAGAAACCAATCCTGATAACACTTTGACCTTGGACTGATAGCCTCCAGAACTATGAGAAAATAAATTTCTGTAGTTGAACCCCTGAGTCTGTGGTGTTTGTTATTGTAGCCCTAGCAAGCTGATACAGAAGGCTTCAACTTTTTGCTCTATTTTTATTTCTTTGACTTTTGTTTAACTTATGTAATTTTAAAGTACATACTAAAATGTCCTCTTATTGTGCTTATCTGTCCTCTTTCATTTCTAATTGTGCTTTCTCCTGATTAAGCTTGCTAGTGGCTTATCTCTTTACACTGTGAGTTTTTTTTCCACAAGTCAGCTCTTCGATTGATCAATTCTACCTTTGTTTTGTTTTCTGACTCATTAATTTCTGCTTGTTTTCATTCTGTATTTCTTTCCTTAAATTTATTCTGTTGCTCATTGCATATCTTCTTGGGTTGAATGTTTAATTCGTTTCTCTTTCTCTTTTTCTTTTTCTGAAATGTGTTTAGACTAAATTTTCCTTTCAGTGTGTTTTTAGCTATATCTCATTGCTGTTGACATGTTGCATTTTCCTTTTTTGCTTTTTCCAATGTGGTTTGAACTTGTGCTTTTGACTTGCTTTACTTCTCAAATAGAAAATTTTGAGGAGGCTTTTTAAAAATTTTCATGTGGTTGGGTTTTTGTCTTATTTCTACTTTTGTTTTAACTTCTGGTTTTATTACTTGGTGGTGAGAGGGTTTCTACTGTATCTTTTTGGGGGAAAGGGACTGATATTTTCTTTATAGCAATGGCCTATTTTTGTAAATGTTTTTACGGGTGTTTCAAGGAAAGTTATATTCTCTGTTTTCAGGACACACAATGCAATATTATCACTAATATCAACCTAATTAGTTATTTGATTCAGATCCTCTGTATCCCTTGGTTCATGATAAAGCCTTGAGACACCCTTTCTCCAGTGAGGTTCAGTTTATTTATCACTGGTCAGTTGGCATTGGGAAAAGGTGGTGTTGGAGTATCATCTCATCTCTCCTCCCCTCACCTTGCACTCAAGTTGTTGGTTTGGGTTAGGAGCACAGCTCAGAGAAAAAATGGGGTAGTGAGGTCTGCATTATAGCCCCAGGATGAGCCCAAGATGTGACCTTCCCTAACGCTCTTGAGTCCACCTCAATCAAAGACGTTGGCCAGTCTCCTCTGGACCATCTCACTTACTTTTTGTTGTTGTTGTTAATACTCACCTGAGGATTGATTTTTAGAGAGAGTGGAAGGAAAGGGAAGAGACAGAGAGAGAGAGTCATATCAATTGTTTGCTTCCCACACACAATTGAACTGGATTGGGGATCCAGCCTGCTACTGAGGTATGTGCCCTTGACTGGAATTGAACCTGAGACCCTTTAGTCTGCGGGCCAATGCTCTAACCACTGAACAAAACCAGTTAGGCCTACTATTATTTTCACAGTTCCTGGCTAGCTCTTCAGAAAGATGGTTCTCTTAAGAAATGGCTCATCTGTGGCTTAGTAACCTCCAAGTGAGTTCTGACCACTAAGATCCTGGGGCACCCAAAGAAGTCACTCTGAAGGGTCAGGGGGAGAGCAGAAGGCATGCAGCTTAAGCAGCCAAACTCTTTTGGTGGATTTTAGCTTTAACTCAAAGGAAGCATGAATGTGAGATGGTCCAGAAACGCCGAAGCTGCATTCAAAGTGCAGGCTGCAGCGCCATCTACTGGCCATCTCTTGAAATATTATGGCTGTAAAGAATGAGACAACTGGTCACCTAGAAAGCAGATTTCCCATGCAGATTCCTGGTCCACACTTTCCTGGGTACAGAGGTGTCTGCATGTTTATCTAGTTCCTCAGAGAATTTTCGTGAAGGCTATTTGGACATTACAGAACAATTGACAAAATATGAATATGGTCTGCTGAGAATGGTATTGTATCAATGTCGATTCCATGATTTTGATCATTGTACTGTGACTACATAAGTGAATATCTTTGTTATTAAGGAATACAAACTGAAATACTTAGGTGTAAAGGGCCATCAGGTCTGTATCTGATTTGCAAACAGTTCAGGAAGACAAAATATATATAACATATATATGTAATCTTGGTGAAGAGTCTATAGTGTTCAGGAGTTCTTTGTACTGTTTTTTCCAACTTTTCTAGCAGACTGAAATGAAATTATACTAAAAGGAGAAGTTAAAAGCTGGTTCACATCTCTCCTGAGAAAATAGAGTGACATGTGTTAAATAATTCAGTCACACATTAAAGCAGTAACTCCTCACCTTTTTATGGAGCCCTTAGTTGGTGCCAGGCATGTGCTAATTACTTTTCATGGTTTATCTCATTTAATCCTCACAGCAATCTGAAAACAGAGATACTATGATTAACCTCCAATTCAGATTTGGAAACCTATACTTCAGAGAGGTGAAGAGACCTGCCCAAGGCCCACAGCTAGCAACTGATGGAACTGGGATGGGTTCTCTGAATCGAGAGCTGTACATATTCAACTAGCAGCACATAGGGTCCACAGCACTAGATGACAGGGCTCTTATTAGGGAAAGGACTCAGACCACCTCTTACGGCTGCCAGATTGAATTCTACAATGTCCTCCAAACATACCTGGGCATTGACTCTGCCTCCCACCATGCTGTTGCACGTGGCTGTCCTTCTCACTGTCTAATGTTCCTCCCCTCCCTTTTCCATCTCCCCCATCCATAATTCCTTCCTAAGCCCTCTTCCTGGGAAGGCCCTCTTCCTCTTTTGCAGTCCCATCTCCTGCTATTATTCCTTTTGCAGAGGCAGAAGAGTGTAGCTATTGCTAGCTCCAGCTCTGTATTCTTTCAGGCCTGGATTTAAAACCTGGCTCTGTAATTCACTGGTTGTGTGGACTTGGGAAAGTCACTTTACCTCTCTGATCATCTTATAACCCAACTTATTATAAAGAGAAAGTAAATTGAGCTATACAAATTTTTTCCTATCACATCTGGCAAGCAACAAGTTCTGAATGTTAGCTGCTATTATTATGTCCTATCTCCATAATGACAGTTTAAAATTTTTTTAGATAAAATTAGTTAGAAACATGTGTCAAAGTTTATTTAAATCTTGCCACAAAGCCAAGTTTTTTTGTTTTGTTTTGTTTTTTTGTTAAAGACATTTCACAGGAAAAGAAAATGGTTGTGTAATCATTAAAATGAATACAAGACAAAGAATGTCTGATAATCGACCGAGTGTTTGGGTAGCTGATTTCCCCAAAGAGGTTTTAATCTTGTCAAAGTTTATCAGAAAATTGCTTGAGCATTTATCAGGAATACTAATTTTCTCCCAGACAGAGGTTGTGAATTGCATCAAGCAAGAGAGTTCTATACTAGGCTGTAAATGGGACACGTTTCTTCAACACATCCACCATAATCAAGGCTGACATTTCTTGAGGCCCCACTGTGCTCCTAGCCTTGAGCTGCATCTTAGCCTAGCCTTTAAGCAGAGCCTAGATACATGTCATCATTGCCCCTCCAACCCTCCTTGCTCCCACCTAACCTATTTCCATCTAGTTCAGGGTCAGACTAGGCAGGTGTCTACTAAATCCTGATGGAATGGATGAATGGGTGTGTAACAATCTCATCTCAGGCCTTTGCATAGTGTGGGACACATACCTTCTCCTGTTTTCTGTGCCACCAAGATGGAAATAAATGGGTTTCTAACAGTAGAAATCCAATTTAGTGGGTATAAGCAGGTACTATTCAGAACGTGATTTGGTTTTCTGGTCCAATACCATCAAATAAGGCCTTTATCACCTAGATGACAAGATGTTTTATTCTGGCCACAGAGCCCAGTGGAGCCACCAAAAGCTCATTACCAAGCATGGATGTCTTTCCACTGACAGAGAATAAAGAGTTGGATCCAAGTTACTTATTAGCTTCTGTAGGGATTTGTTGGACATCTTGATACTGCATGAACAAACAGATGGACTTGGCTGTTGGCTGCAGGGATATTTTGGAAGAAGAACTGCCTACCCATTGTGAAAAAGCAAAACACTGTATCTGAAGGGGGTGCACTGTGTCCAAGCTGGTTTTGGATGAGGTCTGTTGTCCTCAAAGTGGTCCCCAACAAGCAGCATTAGCATCACCTGGGAACTTATTAGAAATTAAAGGCCTGGTACACAAAATTTGTGCACTGGCGGGGGCAGGGGGGATGTCCCTCAGCCCGGCCTGCTCCCTCTCCAATCTGGGACCCCTCAGACATCCCTCTCACAACCTGGGACTGCTGGTTCCCAACTTCTTGCCTGCCTGCCTGCCTGATTGCCCCCTAACTGCTTCTGCCTGCCAGCCTGATTACCCCCTAACCACTCCCCTGCAACCTGATTGACACCTTACTGCTCCCCTGCCAACCTGATTGCCCCCAAATGCCCTCCCCTGCTAGCCTCGTTGCCCAAAACCGCCCTCCCCTACTGGCCATCTTGTGGTGGCCATCTTTGACCACATGGGGGTGACCATCTTGTATGAGGGCATGAGAGTCAATTTGCATATTACCTCTTTAATTATATAGGATGAGAAGTCTTGTTCTCCACTCCAAACCTACTCAATCACAGACTGTAGTATGAAGCCCAGAAACATGAAGCCTTCTAGGTGATTTGGATGCAAATTGAATTTTAAGTTGGGTTAAGTTGTGATAGCTTTCCATCTTTCTCACTTCCTAACATCTTCTCTTCCTCTGTATTATTTCCGATCCTTAGATTTAATCTATGTAGCCTTGTGGGTTGTGAGACGCCCTTGGTGGATCACTAAGGAAGATCGAAGCTGAGTAAGCACCAGGATTTGTCACATTCTCCAGGTGAATGTTTTGAGAGTAGGCCTGCCTGGATGAGCTAGAGAATATCTTGATGGCATCTGAGGCCATGGCTTCACATGCTTCTGGGGCTGATGTAAGACCAGGTTCAAGTTTGGAATCTGTGCTGGCCTTAGCTGATTATAAGGATGTTTGAAGCAAAATGGTTTAGGAAAAGAACAGCAACTGGGAGAACAGGTGACAAAGTGGTGGAAGGTACCACAAGAAACAAAGTGGAGCCGTTCCGAGAAGAAACTACAACAGCTGTGGGATGGATCTATTGAAACACATGAGCAAGCTTTTGTATGGCTTTCTTGCAGACCTGGGGGCTGATGACATTCAGTGAATGTTCAAGGACAGGATGACTCCTGAAGGCTGGAGAACTTGGTGCACTCATACAACATCCACAAAAAGAAGACATAACCCAACTGATTCTTTTAATAAACATTTGCAGTTCAGCATGGCGCATGCTGGATGTGAAGCAGAAGGCAGATATAGTGTCTCACTCTGGTACTGTGTTCCCTTCTAGCTAGCTCTCCATCAAGCTCCACAGGCATGTCTGGGTCTGCTTAGGCCACTCAGGATTCCAGGACAGCTCAGGGAAACTAAATTTCAGGGCCTCCTGCTATGGACTTTGTCACATTTATAGCCCCAAAATTCATATGCCTAACCCCAATGTGACTGTATTTGGAGTGAGAAGATAATTAAGGTTAAATTAATGTAGGTTGAAGCTCTAATGCAGTAAGATTAGTGTTCTTCTAGGAAGAGATACCAAGCCATGGAGACAGGAATGTGTTTCTCTCTCATTCTCTCATCCCCCCCCTCTCTCTCTCTCCCTCCCTCCCTCCCTCCTTCCCTCCCTCCTTCCCTCCCTCCCTCCCTCTCTCCTATATGAAAATGAGAGAACACAGTGAGAAGGCAGACATCAGCAAGCCAGGAAGAAAGTATTCACCAGAAATCAAATTGCCTGGCAACCTTGATTATGCATTTCCCAGCTTCTGGAACTGTGAAAAAAATAAATTCTGTTATGTTAGCCATCCAGAGTCAGCAATTCCCTCCTATCCTCAGTGTTTCCTCAAAAACACTTTCTCCTTTTCCCCTACAAGCCAGTTCACAGACAGAAATGAAAGTAAGAAGTAAGAAAGTACACAGAAGGGAAATAATACACCCATCTTATCCTTATTTTCCACCTACTTCCCTCTTCTCCTTCTCCTTCCTCAACCCCGCAAGGTCGAAATGCAGCAGGCTTTTCTCATATGACTCTGAAATATGTGTATATTCTTCCTGACTCCAGCTAAACCATAATGGTGGACAAAAGTAGCGAGTCCACATTCCTGAAAAATTCTATGGGAATGTGTTCTTCAAGTTTGCTTTTTGGTATGAGGGAGAAAGAAAGGAATTGGGGAAACACTTTCTTGCAAGGCTAAGGACCTGTTGCAGTCATATTTTTGAGTGGCAAAAGATGACACTGATTTTCCTTGACAGATTTTAATTTCTTTCTTTATGAATAGTCCCAAGCCCTGAAATGGAAAAGGTCTGAACTTGTTAAAAAGGCTCAAAATTGTTTTAGGTTATGCACAGTTATGGTTATTTCTTTTTTGAGGTGATGAAAATGTTCTGGAATTAGATAATGGTGATGGTTGTATAACTCTATAAATTTCCCCCCAGCTAAAATGAAGAAAGTCTAAATAGGTTTACTGATTTAATTTACAAAATTTATAAAAATGTAAATACTTACATTTAACAATAAGCACTACTGAAATACACAAAATACCATGGAAATAACTACATTATTCATGTGATAAATACAGAATCTGTGTTTTTTTTTTAAATAATTCATAGCACACCAATTGTACTGTTGGCCCAGTAAAGAGGAACAAATTTGGGGATTATGGAATACTATGTTATGTGTTATAAATATAGACAATAGAGAAGCAACCACCTCAAAGGACTAAATTTTATTAAAAATCATTTTTTAAAATCTAAGTTTTCTCATTGGAAGAATATGTGAGAACTCTTGCAATCTCTCCTTAGAACAATGCCAATTTTTTCAATCCAATATGCCTACAGGTCTCTTTCCCATAAGCTTCAACATTTCTTTACACATAAAATGTAAGGGATACAGAAATTAGGGCACTTCTCAGCCAATGGACTGTGGTAGCCTGTCTTTACAATGGAGAGAGTTCAACCTTTCTCCCTGAGTCAGTATAAGGCCTTGTGGGGGTTAGATTTTGTCTTAAGAAATATGAAGAGCCATTGGAGTGTTTTAAACAAAGAAGTGACATAAGCAGATAATGTTTCATTGATTTTTTTCTTTCTTTTTTTTTAAGGGAGAGAAAGAAGGAGAGAAACATTAATATGAGAAAGAAACATCAATCGGTTGCCTCCTCCTACTGAAGATCAAGCCTGAAACCTAGGCATGTGCCCTGACTGACTGGGAATTGAACCAGTGACCTCTTGGTGCATGGGATGACACCCAACCAACTGAACCACACTGGCCAGCTACTATGGCAAATAAGCTTATAGGGGAACAAGAATGGAACCAGGAAGACTCGGTAAGAAGTTACTGGCCATAGCCTAAGTTAGAGATATAGTGTTAGTTTGGACAAGCAGTGGTGATGGTGAGAAGTGGTCAGAGTATGGACACTAGCATGACAGGACATCCTAATAGATTGGAGTGGGGTCTTCCTCCCTCTCAAGTATTTGGCTTAATTGCTGGATGGATGTATGATGGAGCATTTGAGATGACTACTAGACATTCAAGTGGAGATGTTGGATAGAAATTTGATGCCATGAGTCTGGAGTCCAGGAGAGATGTAGGAGCTAGAAATATAATGTGGGGGTGAATCAATCCTCATTTCTCTTCACCACTTCTGCATTCCCAGGTCGGGGTTCCATTCCCAGGCTGGGAGAGGCAGCTGCGCAGGAGACCCGGCGCTGCTCTGCGAGGGCTCACCTTCAGGCGGGGGGCCCTCAGTGGATGATCTTGTAAAGAGATTTTAAGGGAAATCCAGCAGGTGTGCAAGAAAAGAATTACAGGACAATCCAGTCTTGACAACATATTCACCATGTCCAGTATCAATCAGAAATCCCTACACTTGCACAGAAACTAGAAAGAGGCTTCCACATGGGAATGATTCAGTTGATAGAAACTGAGATGGTTCAATTATTAGATTTAAAATACAAAGACATGTCAGCAGTTATTATGAGTAAATTTAAAGTCTTGATGGAAAATATGGACTTAATGGTTGAAGACATAAGGGAATCTCTTAAAAGTGACCTAAAGGAAATTTTAGGAGTAAAAAGTATAATGCTTGAAATGAAAAATGCAAAGAACCCTAATACCAGAAAAGAGTTAAACTAAGTAGCAAATTAGACCAAAGTGAAGACTACACTACTAACCAAGGTAAGAAATTGTCCCCGGATGACTCACAAAATCACAAAGTTCTAGAAAATATAGAAGCCAGAAGTAATACAGATGACACAGGTAGAAACCGCAACATTCATATAGAAGTTACAGGAGAGGATGAGGTTCAAGAGCATGAAGAGACTGTATTAGTCAAAAAAACAAGAGAGGAAAATGTCCCTCAAAACTTCAAAAGTAAAGAGAAAGTTCTAAAAGCCTCCAAAGAAGATGGAGCAATACTGACATTGGCAGCAGACTTTTCATCAGCAACACTGGACATTAGTAAGCAAAGGAGTAATGTCTTCAACATTCTGAGGGAAAATTATTTTGAACCAAAAGTTTTATGCCAAGTTTAGCTAGGATTTAAATGTGATGGTGAAATCAGGACTTTTTCAGAATGCAAAGCCTCAGGAAATTTATCAGCCAAAAATCTTTTATGAAAGAATTACTGAAAGGGGCATTCCCAGAATATGGAAACAGGAAGAAAGGAGGAAGAAGATATGGGATTCAAGAAAAAATGAACAAAACTCTAATAGCCTCTAAGTATGGATCTGTGGCAGCAACCAGTGATGGCTTGAGCTTTCTATTTATTAAAGAGGTAAATGCCAGAAACCAAACATTGTTCTCACTAAATGGATGTAAACAGGAGACCAGAAGGCTGGTCAACCTTAACTGCTCTGAAAGGTCAGAGCTAATTACTCACTGTTTAGATGAAAACATTGTTAGCTGAAACAGCCTCTACCTGTTTGTTTCATGTTAATTTCTGTTTTGTTATTTCCTGCCTAAAGGTTAGGGGTGTGTCCCAAAGCCTTAATAAAAGGGAGAAAAAGGCCAGAGCAAGTGGTAGTCCTTTCCACTAGAGGAAGGCTCCTGCCTGGCCCCCCAATATCGCCAAATTAATGTTTCCTAGTCTCTCTTTTCATTTGCGTGCGGCCTCCTTCAGAACCTGAACCCTGAACCAGGAACCCTGAACCATGTGGGACGTAGAAAGGGGCTCCCACAGGTAAAGGTTGCTGAGACAGAGGAAGTAAAAAGCTTAGAAACTGACGAGGAAGAAACTGCAGAGTCCAAGGAAAAGGAAGCCCTGGAGGAGGATGAGGCCTGAGAGCTAGAAAAGGAAGAAAAAGAGGCTTTAGATTTGGAGAAGGGAGAAGAGTCATCTGAGTTGGAGTAGGAAGGAGAGATTTAAGAGCTAGGGGAGGAGGAAGAGGTTTCAGAGTTGGAGCAAGGGGAAGAGTCTTCAGGACTGGAGGAAGAAAAGGCCTCAGTGTTAAGTAACAAATAGAACTCAAACTTGCAGTATTATTTATTGGCACGTGGAGTTGAAATAAACAGTGAGGAGTTAGATAGCAGTTTAACTGAAGAGGGAAAACGTTATGAGCTACAGGAGGGAGAAAACTCAGAGTGGGAACGGGAACTTTCTTACCAGGAGAGGACTCTGAAGTAGAAGAGACTACCTCCCAGACTGAGGAAGAAGAGCCCCACTTAAAGAACTTTCCTGTACTTACTTGGCTTCAGATTCTAAGAAGAAAAAATTGGTGAAACATAAGCTAACATCTAAGGAAACAGAATTACTACAAGAAACAGAAGAGAACTTTAGGAGAAGTGTAATTAATTCATTCAGAAAGATTTAAGAAGAGATTAGAGATATTAAAAATTGCTATCCTAGAAGTAAAAAACTATCTACAGAGTGCTAGAATAGAAATACTTAAAGAGAGATAATGTAAGGAGCCTCTGGGACAGCTTCAAGCGTACCAACATCAGAATTATGGGGATGCCAGAAGAAGTGAGAGAGCAAGATACTGAAAACCTACTTAAAGAAATAATGACTGAAAACTTCCCACATCTGGTGAAAGAAATACACTTACAAATGCAGGAAGCACACAGAACCCCATATAAAAGGAATCCAAAGAAGACTACACCAAGACACATCATAAGTAAAATACCAAGAGCAAAAGACAAAGAGAGAATATTAAAAGCAGCAAGAGAAAAACAGTTCATTGTCTACAAGGGAGCACCCATATGACTGTCAGCTGATTTCTCAACAGATAAGATGCAGGCCAGATGGGAGGGGCAAGAAATATTCAACGTGATGAATAGCAAGAACCTACAATCAAGAATACTCTATCCAGCAAAGCTATCATTCAGAATTGAAGAGCAGATAAAGAGCTTCACAGATAAGAAAAAGCTAAAGGAGTTCATCAACTCCAAACCAGTATTACATGAAATGCTAAAAGGTACTCTTTTAGAAGAGGAAGAAGAAAAAGGTAAAAGCCAAAAAATTATGAACAACAAATACGTATCTATCAACAAGTAAATCTGAAAATTAAGGGAATTGAAGATTTGATCAACAGAATAAACTGGTGAATATAATAGAATCGGGAGCATAGAAAGGGAGTGGACTGATAATTCTCAAGAGGAAAGGGGGGAGGGGTGTACAGGGAGAGACTGGACAAAAATCATACACCTATGGATGAGGTCAACGTGAGAGAGTAAGGGTAGAGGGAAGGGTGGGAGCTGGGTGGAGGGGAACTATGGAGGGGATAAAAGAGAAACAAATGTAATAATCTGAATAATAAAGATTAAAATAAATAAATAAATAAATAAATAAAATAAAAATGCTAAATATAAAAAAAATTTAAAAAGCAACTTCCTAAAGAAATAAATAAATAAATAAATAAATAAAACAAAAAAGAAATACTTAAAGAGAAAATAAATAATCTAGAAGATCAAATTGAAGAGTTCTCTAAGGAAACAAGGCAAATGGCCAAACAGATAAGAGAAGTAGAGGTTAGATCCAGAAGCTCAAACATCCATTTCATAGGAGTTCCAGAAAAAGATAATAAAGAGAATGGAGCAGAGGATATAGTCAAGGAAATAATTGAAGAAAACTTTGCAGAGCTAAAGAAAAGATCAGATCTGGACGTTGTTAGTGCCTTTCAAATACCCAGTAAAATAGATGAAAATAGACCCACTTCTAGACACATTTTGGTGAAATTTGGCATTCCAGTGATAGAGAAAAAAATCATAACTGCTTCCAGAGAGAAAAAAGAGGTAACCTACAGAGGAAGAAGCATCAGAATGATACCAGAGTTATCATTGGATACTCTGGATGCTAGAAGTCAATGGGGCAGTATCAGAAGAGGTCTGTAACCAAAAGGCTTTATTTGATTTTGAGGGTCAAACAAAGGTATTTTTTATATTGAAGAATTCAGAAAGTTTATTTCTTGCACACCCTCTTTGAAAGAATCACTGGAGAATATATTTTAGCAATCCAGGGTCAGTGTAAACACATAAAATATTTTTTTCCCACACACAAAATCAAGGAAAACTAACATGCCACAATTTTATCCAACAAGATTGACAGCTAACAGTATACTTGAAAATAAGGAGAAAGGAAGATTACTAATAGTGCCCACATGTTGGTAAATTTAAAGGGTGTATTAAAATGTTCATTTATCATGATGTGAATCTTAACTCTTAATGAAACTATTTTCCTTTCAAAAAAAAAGAAGAAGAAATATAATGTGGGGTGTTTTACATATTGAGGATATTTAAAGCCAAGATACTTGATGAGGTCACCTAGGAAGTGAGAGAAGAGAGGAAGGCCAAGGTTGAGCCCAGGACTCTTCAACATTTAAAAGTTGGGAAAAGGAGCAAAGAATCCTAAGAAGAAATGGTAAATGAGGAGGAAGGAATCCAGGAGAAGGTATTGTTCCAAGGAGGAAGGAACCAATTATGTCAAATGTTACTGAGATATTGCCTGTAAGAGACTGGCCAAAATGAGAAATAAGAACTGACCATTGAATTTGGGATGATGGAGTTTGTAGATAACCTCAATGAGAACAACTTTGGCAAAATGGTAGAGGTAAAACCTGATTACCATGAGTTGAGAAGTGAGTCATTGCTTTTCCATTTGCTCTTCCAATAGTAAGGCAACAAAGGCACCAACTGAACACCAATGGGGTTCTTTACCCTCTGGCTTCAAAATGGGTCTGACAAGAGATGGGAGAGAGGAAGATGAATGGGAGTATCCTCTACAGGAGGCCTTTATAAAACTCTTCTTCCAGTCCAGTAAATGCTTCTTCCCTTCTCCCTTTGTGCCTGGGGATATAGCAGTTCAGCTGTCACTAACTTCATATTTCTGCACTTTTCCTTGTGGTTCCTTTGTGATTATCCTATGCCTTTGAAAACAGACCTTTTGTAAATAAACCCTCCTTTACTTGTTCTAATTTAAATGTGTTTTCCATATCTTGTTGAGACACTGACTTATACAAGCTATTAGGCAAAAATTGAGCAGCTGGAAACCTTTAAGAAAACCTTTTTTTCATAAAAATTTCAAGAAATATTAGAGAGTCTTTTATAATAAACTCTCATGGACAGATTACCTAACTTCAACAACAAACTATTGCCACTCTCATTTCATAGAACCCCTGCCCACTCCCCACCCCTTCACTGAATAATTTTAAAGAAGATTCTGGACATTTATTAATAAGTAATTCAGTATAGATATCTAAAAAGTGAGAATTGTTTACATAGGAATCCAAGATAGAGGCATAGGTAAACACCTACACTGCTGCCTTGCACAATAATTTCAAAACTACAACTAAAAGACAGAACGGACATCATCCAGAACCACAGGAAAGCTGGTGGAGTGGAAATTCTACAACTAGAAGGAAAGAGAGGGTCTCACAGAGACCCAGAGGAGCTGTAAAAAGCTGAGGTACGGAGACATGCACGTGGAGAGAGCAAGTGCCTGAGAACTTGGCTGGCTTTCTCTGGCAGGAGGGAGACGGAGACTCTCAAAGGCATTGAACTCCTTATCCTACAACACTAAACCCCAGATCCAGCCAAAACTCATACAAGGGAAGTTTGGACTGTGAAGGGGGAGAAGTACATGGAAATTTAGGGGAGTCGCAAAAGATCAGAAGTCTGGTGGCGTGCACGGCACTGTGCGCAGAGGACCAACTGCTGATAGTGCCACTGGCTTTCGGGAGTGGGCGGGAGACAGACCCTCCCAACTGTGCCACTTCTAACTCCACTAAACCCCAGTTTCGGGCAAAACCCTGGGGACCCATACTCCTGTGGTCCCAGAGCACGGGGGAGCCAGAGGGGCAGCAGTCTAGAGGCACTGCAAGAGAGCGCGTGTGCATAGGGACTGCTCCAGCAATTACCCAGTCACGTGAGATTCAGGGGCCGAGGAGAGAGAGCCGACTGGAAAGGAAAGCGGTCCCTTCAGCCCTGAGACTCCACCCATCCCAAGATCAACAGAGAGGCTTTTGCAGTTTTTCAAGTCTGGTATCATAAGGCTGAATCCAACACAGAAGTTCTCCCAGCATAGTGAAAATGCGGAGACAAGGGAAGGAATCACAAACAAAAGAAATGGAGGAAAACAAATGACTGGATATAGAGTTCAAAACCACGTTTTTTAAGGTTTTTCAAGAATATCCTAGAAAAGTTGGATAAAGTTAGCCAGACACAAGAGAAGATGAAAAAGGGTCAACTAGAGATGCAAAAGATCCAACTAGAGATAGAAAAGGACCAACTAGAGATGAAAAAGGACCAACTAGAAATTAAACATACACTGACTGAAATAAAAAAATATTATACAGAGACCTAACAGCAGACTAGAGGAAGGTAAGAATCAAGTCAAAAATTTGAAATATAAAGAATCAGAAAACACTCAACTGGAAAAGCAAGAAGAGAAAAGAATCCGAAAATTTGAAGATAATGTAAGGAGCTTCTGGGACAGCTTCAAGCGTACCAACATCAGAATTGTGGGGGTGCCAGAAGAAGAGAGAGCAAGATACTGAAAACCTATTTAAAAAAATGACTGAAAACTTCCCACATCTGGTGAAAGAAATACACTTACAAGTGCAGGAAGCACACAGAATCCTATATAAAAGGAATCCAAAGAGGACTACACCAAGACACATCATAATTAAGATACCAAGAGCAAAAGACAAAGAGAGAATATTAAAAGCGGCAAGAGAAAAACAGTTCATTACCTACAAGGGAGCACCCAAATCAGCACTGTCAGCTGATTTCTCAACAGAAACTATGCAGGCCAGACAGGAGTGGCAAGAAATATTCAACGTGATGAATAGCAAGAACCTACAACCAAAAATACTCTATCCAGCAAAGCTATCATTCAGAATTGAAGGGCAGATAAAGAGGTTCACAGAGAAGAAAAAGCTAAAGGAGTTCATCAACTCCAAACCAGTATTATATGAAATGCTGAAAGGTACTCTTTAAGAAGAGGAAGAAGAAAAAGGTAAAAGCCAAAAAATTATGAACAACAAATACATCTAAACAAGGAATCTAAAAATTAAGTGAATTAAAAATTTGATGAACAGAATAAACTGGTAAATATAATAGAATCAGGAGCACAGAAAGGGAGTGGACTGATAATTCTCAAGAGGAAAGGAGTGAGGGGTATACAGGGAGAGACTGGACAAAAATCATACACCTATGGATGAGGTCAACGGTAGGGAGGTAAAGGTAGAGGGAGAGGTGGGAGCCGGGTGGAGGGGAGCTATGGAGGGGAAAAAAGAGAAACAAATGTAATAATCTGAATAATAAAGATTTAATTTTTTAAAAAAAGAATTGTTTACATAACCACAATACCATTATCACAGCTGAAAATTTAATATGAATTCATGAATATCATCAGAATATCCAATTAGTGTTTGCATTTCCCTGATTATCTCATAAATGTTTTCTCCTACTTAGTTAATTTGTATTGGGATCCAGTCAAGCTCTCTTAAGTCTCTTAAGTTTCTAAATGTCCCTTATATCTACTCTTTTTCTTTATCAGGAAACCATCTCCAAGTTCTAATGTTAAGAGCAGAAAGCAAATGTAAGAACCTGTGTTTCCTGGTGTGCTTCTGTGGTCAACAGACACTTCTGGAAGCATGAGAAGGACACAGCCTCTGGGGAAGGGAGCTGGAGGACTAGGGACAGGGACAGTTCTTTTCACCTTTTGTATCATTTTTATCACAAACAGTTATTGCTGTGAAGGTATTTTTTTTTAATCAGGTAAGCTAGAGCATCAGCTCAGTCCTAGAAGAAGCAGATAAATGGAATTGAGCTTGGGTAAAGGACCAGTGACAGGTACAGTGCTGCTGCTGCAGGTTAAAATCTATGCTGACTCAAGAGATAAGTCAATTGGTCCCAACTAGAAAGAGAAAAAAAATTCCAAGGCTAGGCCACCCATGGGTGTTCACAGATTGGAGTGAGCTCCCTGTCTATGTGAGAAGAGGAACTTGGGTGGAGGGCAGGAGGGATATCATTCTCATGGAACATTAAATCAGACATGTTCAAGGTGCCTGGAGGGCTCTTTGTGCTGTAAAAATAGCTTGAAGACATGTTTTTCAGCCCAAAGCTTCTGAGTTCAGAAGCATGAGCTTCCAATTTCCTGAACTAACCTCAAGTTTTGGCCAAAGAAGAAGTGAAAGCTGCAACTCGGAGTTTTTCTCTACTACTGGTTTCACATTTCTACTAAGATCTGATGTTTCTGGTAAGATTTAATAAGATATTTCAGAAAGATAGCTCTCAAGGGACAGTCCCAATGTGAGTTGCCTCACTGCCCAAGCTCAGTATTCAATGCCTTCCCAAATGCTTTTTTATTTAATCCTCATGAATTGATAGGATTATGCCCATTTATGGGGATGAGATCCAAGCTCATGAAGAAACAAGCATGGCTCAGAGTTTAGCATCTTCATGACTGCTATCCTCATGCCTAACAGAATGTGACCTTATTTGGAAATAGGATCATTGCAGATATAAGTAGTTAAGATGGGTCAATGTGACTGGTGTTCTTATTAAAAGGGGAATATTGGAGATGGACACAGAGGGAGAATGACGTGTGAAGATGAAGGCAACATTCAGGGTGATGCATTTATAAGCAAAGGAATACCAGAAATTACCAGCAAATCAGCAGAAGCAGGGTAGAGGATTTTTCCCTCACAGCCCTGAGAAGCAGCCAATGCCTCCAATACCTCAACCTCAGACGTCTACCCTTCAAAAGTGTGAGAAAATAAAAGTCTTTTGTTGAAGCCACCCTGTTATGGCAGCCCTAGCACATGAATATAGGCAGTATGTTCTGTTCTCTAAATCATTCTTTTTAAAACAAATAATATATATTTTTAAATTTTACTTCAGAGAGGGAGAGAGGGAGAGAGATAGAAACATCAATGTTGAGAATCACCGATCAGTTGTCTCTTCCACAGCCCTCACTGGGGATAGAGACAGCAACCTGGGTATGTGTTCTGATCTGGAATCAAATCATGACCTCCTGGTTCATAGGTCAACCACTGAGCCATGTCAGCCAGGCTCTAAATCATTTTTGTGTCCAACCCTGTGGGCTTCCTTAATGTAAATCTGCTCCTTCCTGCAACTGCTGCTGTTCTCCTGACCACTCTCCTGATTACATTATGTCCTAGAAGTTGTAAAGAAAGACCTCAGCTATCCCTTCCATACACCATCCTAAGGCAAATCATGCTCTACTGGTTGGTTCCCCTAAATAAAGCCAAGACAGAAGGGCCTCCAAGAGAACAGCTCCAAGAAATGTAGGGACTCTGCACCAAGCAGACTGACCTCTCATTTCTTAATTGGTCATAAGCTGTTTCTGGGCTTGCTGAGTGGCACTAGTGACCCCAAGCAGGGAAAAGAGCATTGGTGAGATGCCGTTTTCTAAAGGAATGGAAAACTGGACTCAGTTCTGGCCACCGGCTTAGGTTTGAGGTCATGAAATTGGGAATTGCAGGTAGAAAATGATTCTCCCCAGGATTGATCTTTGGAATTGAGGAGGCTCTGTTTACCCACCCTGAGCTGACAGACATAAAGCTTGGTAATGACTCTCAGTAAAGATCACCTCACCAACCCTAAGATAAACAAAGAGGATACCAAACTTCCCCAGGGAGCCCAGTAACAGAGCAGGGAAGAGAGAAGGATAGGTGAAAGAGAAGACCATCCTTAGACTGCACACACACATGCACACACATACATGCAAGCACATGCACGAACACACATGCTTGCTCGCCCCAAGCTATGAGAACAATGGAAGCCTGCATGGCATAGAGGAAAAACATTAAGAATATGAGAATGAGATTGATATGGACAAGATCAAATCTTAAGTTAAACCAAACACAGCTGGAAAGTCATGGAATCAGGACTGAGATGTCATGAAGGGAGCCCCCCTATTCAGGAAAAAGAAGAATTTAAGATAGCATTGGGAATGTCAATTAGTGGAAACTGAAAACTATTCCATGTTTATACTTCAAGGACTGAATAACAAGGCCGTTCAAAAGGAAATCCCTTCCCATGTTTGTGCATCCTCTTCTACCACCACCTCTCCACCATCTGCACCCCTCACCTTTGACTCTCCCACAAGTGTTTGTACCTTCTGGAATGTGCAGTGCTCCCTCAGGTTTCCATGGCTTGGCTCATGCTATTCTCTATGCCTAGAATAACTTCTCTCTCTCCGTTGCTAAACTCCTACCTGTACATCAAAATCAAACTCGAGCACCTCTACCATCTTAATTGCTTCCTCTCTGTGTTCCCATAAGCACTGGGATATAAATTCTCAAAGTACCTTCTATGTCTCCTACCACTTATCATACTGGAATTGTATGTTGATTTGATGAAAAGGAGATAGGAACTGGAAAGATGAAAAGAGGGATGAACATGAGATTTTTCACATCTTATTATGACTGATAGATTTTTGAACCATGAATGCATTTCCTCTTTGAAGAAAATTAAAAATATAATGCAATAAAAGAATTGTTCTCACTACTATGCAGAGTACTACCCACAATAAAAAGTAATGAATTGATATACAAAACAAATGAATTAGTCTCAAAACATAATGCTGCATAAAAGAAGCCAGTCAGAGGGCAGATGTACTGGATGGTTCCATTTGTATGAAGTTCTAGAGTGGGCAATATAAATGGTAACAGAAATGTATCATTGGTTTTCTGGAATAGGAGGTGGGAAAGGACATTAGCATGTGAGAACTTCTTGGATATTAAAATTTTTTTATCTTGATTATAACATGGTTACAAGGGTGTAGACATGTGTCAAGACTCATTGAACTGTATACTTAAAATGTGTGCATTTTATTGAATGCAACTTATCCTATATAATAAAAGCCTAATATGCAAATCAACCAAATGGCAGAACAACAATGACCGGTCACTATGATGCGCACTGACCACCAGGGGGCAGATGCTCAACATAGGAGCTTCTCCCAACTCAAAGGCCCCAGGCCCAGTCAAAGTGGGTGCCAGAGGGGGACCACAATTGCCCCACCAATGGCCCCACAGAGGGAGGCAACTGGTGGCAGTGGCCGGGGGCAGTGCTGGCAAGCAGGTGCCAGTGGGAGCCCCCCAAGCACCCCACATATTGCCCCACAGATTGGCCCTGATTGCCGGCCAAGTCTAGGGACCCTATCCATACATGAATTTTGTGCACTGGGCCTCTAGTACCTTAATAAGTTGACTGAAAAACAATGTAGGCAAGAGAACATCAAAAGTTTCTGGAGCCTAGAGTTTCAGAATCCATTTCTTGTATTTGCAGACTGAATTGAGATGGCCTTGCTTGATATAAGTAGAGAACAGCAAAGCCAGTGTGAAGGTTCAAAAGGCTTGGCAGTGGAAGTTCCGGTCGGAGAGGTGTATTGCAGCCAGGTTGTGGTGGCCTTCACTGCTAGGCTGGGTGTTTAGGTTTCAGTCTGTAGATAATGAGGAATGAATGGAGGGTGTCAGCCAGAGCCAGGTGTGATGGGGAGGCTCCTTTGGCTCTCAGCAGTACTTGGAAGAGGAAGCTGGAAATTAGAGCACCATTTTTGCTACTCTCAGGCCAAAAAACCCACAACCTCTCCCCATCTCAAGTTGCTGAAATTTGGGCTACTCCAAAGCCTTGACCCCTCCCTGCTCTTATTCCCAGCTGGCTCAGTTCCCCATTTGGCCCTTGGGTTTATAAGTACCTCAGCCTCTGCTGTCACCTTCAGTAAGGGAGGCTCTTACAAAGAGACTCTGCCCAGCCTCTGCCCAGGAAGAAACTGAGGACAAGATGATGACCAGACCATGCTGTGTGGTAGTGGCCCTACTGCTGCTAGCAGAGGTCTCCAGGCTTGGAGAAGGAGCTTCTAATCCTGGATTTGTTGCCAGGATCACCAGAAAAGGCCTGGAATATGGTAAGTGAGTTTGATCATTCCTCTGGTGCCCACTGTTGCTCATCAAAACGATGTAACCAGGATTTTTGAAGTCTCAGGTTGTATCCTGCCCAGCTTAGAAACCTTGGGTATGTCACCTTCTGGACTTCAGTTTCCTCATCTTGAATTATCAAAGGTTAAGGGTAGGACTAGATCAGCATTTTTTCCTGGGTAGTCTGTGGAGTCCCCACATTAGAATTGCTGAGACACAATTCTGGAGATTCACCCAAGACTGACTGATATTGGGTCTAGGAATTTGTGTTGTTGACATGTGGTCTAAGCAATGGTGAAAAATCCTAAGGTTTGACCACACTATGGGAAATGATTCCTCAAACATCCCATTGGATTCCATCACTGCTTCCACGATCTGGTTCAATGAATAAATAACAATGATTGCCATTTACCTGACACTTTGAGTTAAGGATCTAATTTAATTCTCAGGTTCAGGTTGCTATTATTATTATTATTACCATTTACATGTGGAGAAACTGAGGTTTATGGAATTTAAGGGACTTTCTTGGGATCACACCAATAGTAAGTGGCAAATCTTGGGATCACACCAACAATAAGTGGCAAGTCTCAGTCCCTTTTGTGATTCCAAAACCTGGCCACTCAACTATTATGCTTGGTACCTCCCACTGAAGGAGCTAATACCCTCTATTTGCTCCCAGCTCGCAAATATGGAATGGCCACCCTGAAGAAGGAACTGTCCACCATCAACGTGCCTGATTTATCAGGAAGCTTCGGAGTCGGTTGGATGGGAAGTGTAAGCTATGAGTTTAAGAGGTGAGGTCTCCATTCTTTACCACAGGGGCAATGGAGGAGGAAAAATGGAGGCCTATGGTCAAGGGGAAGGGAGATAAACATTAGATCATCACTTTAACTAGAGGCAAAAGGACCATAGACAGCTCTTATTGGCCTCTGGAAAGTGCTATGTGTTTCCTGAATCTTCAGGATGGGAGATAAACCCTTTGAAATCTTTGACTAGCCTGGCAGGGACTGGTTCTGGATTTCCCCTCTACTAGGAATCCCTGGCACTCTCTAGTTGAGACATACCATCCATCCCTCCAAAGGCTGGTGGGGGTCTGTAAAACAAGGACTTAGAGTCTTTCTGGAACCTATTCACATTTTATTTGCATACCATCCCTTGAGGACAGCATCCACACATAATCCCAGTGAGGAATAAAGCAGGGAGCCTCCTGGTTCCTGGTGAACAAGTTCTGATTCCTCATCTCTCTCCCCAAAAGACTTAACTGACCTATTCTCCCTCCAACTTTCACATATTCAGTATTAGAATCCTCACTCCTCTCTCTCTCTCTCTCTCTCTCTCTCTCTCTCTCTCATCTTTTTATTGATCTCAGAGAGGAAGGGAGAGGGAAAGAGAGACAAAAATTCAATGATGAGAGAGAATCCTTGATTTGCTGCCTCCTACATGGGAGGGGGAGCAGGGAGGTGAGAGTGTGATGGAATGGGGACTAAGCCCAAAATCCTGGCATGTGCCCTGACCAGGAATCAAACCGTGACTTCCTTGTTCATAGGTTAACAACCACTGAGCCATACAGTCTGGGCTCCTTTCTCTTTTTTCTCTCCACTTTTTAGTTGCATGAATTTTTTTTCCTCAGCCTCCTCAGTGTCCAGAGTCAGCCCTTGGAGATACTTATAGAAAAAGCTCCTCTTGGAATCTTTCCTGGAGACAATTTCCTGAATACAGTGGGCAAAGAAGAGCTATTTTAAATTGTGTGCGCGCGCGCGCGCACACACACACACACACACACACACACACACACACAAGCGCGTGCGCATCCAGGCTATGCCATTTAGAGGTCAATGCCCCTTCCCTATTTCTAAATCACCTCTTACATCTGGTTACTATGGTCTGTTAAAACATCCAGATCTGCCACCAGCTATGAGCTTTTCAAGAACAGGGACTGAGTTTTGAATTTCTGTGGCCTCTGTGCCTACAACCAGGTCAGACAGAGCAGGATCTCAATGAATGTTCAATGAGGGAACTCCTAAGTATCGATCTGGCAACAGTCATAAACTCCAGTGGCCACAGGCGAGTGAGTAATGCATATGAGTATTCCAGGCAGAGTGACTATATGCAGTGGGGATCAGTGGGAAAGAGGGAACTTCAATGGAGGGAATTTAATAGAAGAGCTGAAAAGCCAAATAGGGAATGATGAAGCAACCCAGAAATTAGCAACAACAATAAGTTATTAAAAAAAAAACCCAGAGCAGGCAAGACAAAGAGAGGGAAGGTATCAAAAGAACAGAGTAGCTAGGGCTTCAAAGTAGGAGTTAAGAGCTTGTCAGAAGCCAATCCTAACTATAAGTCAGTTGCAAAGGATCCTGGGAAATGTAGTTTTCAGAGGTCAGTCACATCCACTATAAGAGCAAGAGAAAGAGAGTGGACCAGAGAGCAAATAAGCAAATTATAAGTACAATGTTTGTCTGGAGGGCATCTGCCTCATTTAAAGAGGGCAGCTGCTCTGCACTGTAGTTGATTGATGCTGTAAAAAAATAAGAATATTGCCTTTTAACTTTTTCTTTTCTTTAATTGATTTGGGAGAGAGGAAGGGTGAGGAAGAGAGAGGGAGGCAGAGGAAAAAAGATGGAGGGAAACAGCAATGTGTGAGAGAAGCATCTATCTATTGCCTCCCACAGGCACCTCAACCGGGGATTGAATACACAACCCGGGTATGTGTCCTGACCAGGAATTGAAACCACAACCCTTCAGTGCACAGAACAATGCTCCACAGAGCTGCACTGGCCAGGGCTTTTGACTTTTTCAAGAGAAACTAGAATTTTAGTTTAGTTTTGTTTTTCTTCATATGTTTTACGAGGAAATGTCCTCATTTTAATACATTGGCAACTGATTCAAATTGTTAAGAACACTATAGGAAAAGCATAGCTGCAGCATATTGATCATATATTTGGCCACAGATCACCAGGGTGTGATCGCAGACCTAAATTGTGAGCCCTTATTAGTATTTGAAGTGTGGGGAGCAGAGAGAGGAAGCTGCTTCTCAGAGACAGGACACATAATGCTAAGCCAGCTCACAGGTCCTCGCAGTTGGTGAGGGCCCAGTGAGCATGACAGAAGTTGAAGGGGAGGAGCAGCGATTGGAGGTAGGTGTCACAGACGAGAGGAAGGTCTTGGATCTTGAGGGAAATCTTCCTGGAGGAGGAAAAACCCACGCAGACCTTGTAGGATGTGGATGCAATGGTTTGGTTGTCCTCTGTGGTTAAAGTCAATAAATCAGAAAGAGAGTATGAGAGGCTGGAGAGGATTCTGGGAATTCATTCAGAGGACTATTTTTTCAGGATTTAATAGTCTGCCTTCCTTCCCTAGCCTGAGAATCCGTAGTTTCCAAATCCGAAACTCTGATCTGAGCCTGCTCGAAGGGAGGGGTGTCAGAGCCTCCTTGTCCAATAACTACGTGTCTATCAGAGGGAACTGGAAGGTGAAAAAGGCTTTCGTGTAAGTAGTACTTGGGTTTGAATGTCTCTCAGCTCTGGGCAAGGGTTCTACTCTGACTTCCATTTCTGGATTCTTAAACGTCCAATCTATAAAGGGCTCAGATCTGATTACCTCTAAGCCTCAGTTTCATTATCTGTAAAATAGGGTTAATTATAATCCAACCCAGGTGCATCTGTGGATCAAATAAAATAGCAGATGTAAGGTATTTGCAGTGTGCCTGGCACATAGCAAATACTCAGTAAACACTGGCTGTCTTAGTTAATGGTAAGAAGTGGCTGTCAAAATAATATAAATGGAGGCACTTGAAAATAGAGCCGGATCTGCCATGCCAGAGGAACTGCCTTGCATGTCTTATGTCTCAAACCTTTGGAATATTAAAACAGGGCAAAATAATCTTTGCACCGAGCCTAAAACAATCTTGTGCCCCAAAGAACTGTTTGCAAAGATAACAAGACAGTAGATATGACTACTGGACTGATGACTCCTGGAGTTAAAATTAAAAACAGCATTTAGAATTAGTATCACTGTGTTATATCTTCAGTAACAGAAATTCCTTCCTTCTATTGAATCATTGTTCCCTTTCCCTTTCTCATAAATACCCATTGCCTTTGTCCTCTGATTGAAACATTACTTGGGCTTCTGCCTTATCAATGCTTCTTGAGTAGCTATTGTTATTGATCTCAAATAAATGTTTGTTGTCTCTCACCTTGAAAGGCTTTTCGATTGTTAGGTCACCAGGGCTCAGGTAGGATTCGAAGCTGGTTAGTGGGGAGCTAAGAAATAAGCCTGGGTCTGAGTTCTTCTGGTTCCTCTTTCTGGAGGCGACTAATTATTCACCATTTGGTTTTCATTTCTCTGAATCAGCACCCTAGAGGGTACTTTTGATCTGAGTGTGGATGGTGTTTCCATCTCGATTTATCTGAACTTGGGCAAGGACAGGTCTGGACGACCCACTGCCTCTGTGGCCCACTGCAGCAACTCTATTGGCCACATCAGCATTCACATTTCTGGACACCTAAGGTAAGTCACCCCATACACTTGCTGGAAGTTGTCAGAACTGCCTCAGCATCCAGCTTGCCCACAGGATGTCGCTGATGGACCAGAAGAGCAAACTTTAAGATTCATCAAAATCAGCCCTAACCGGTTTGGCTCAGTGGATAGAGCGTTGGCCTGCGGACTGAAAGGTCCCAGGTTCAATTCCAGTCAGGGACATGTATCTTGGTTTCGAGCACATTCCCAGTAGGGGGTGTGCAGAAGGCGGCTGATCGATGTTTCTCTCTCATCGATGTTTCTGGCTCTCTATTCCTCTCCCTTCCACTCTGTGGAAAATCAATAAAAAATATATTTAAAAAAAAAAGATTCATCAAAATCAGAGGTCAGCCCTAGCTACTGTTCTCAGTAGTTAGAGCATCAGCCCATAGACTAAAGGGTCGTGGGTTCGATTCCCAGTCCCTGTCAGGGCATACATGAGAGGTAACCAGTCGATGTGTTTCTCTCACTTCAATGTTTCTCTCTCTCTCTCCCTTCCAATCTCTCTTTCTAAGAATCAATGGGAAAAATATCCTCAGGTGAGGATTTAAAAAACCAAAGATCAGAGGTCAGTGAACTAAAGTCTGTGGGCCCAATTCAGCAGGCCACCTGTGTTTGTAGATGAAGTTTCATTGGAACACAGCCACGCTCATTTGTTTGCATTTGTTCTGGATGCTTTAGCACTAAGTTAGCAGAATTGAGTAGTTGCCACAGAGACCATGCAGCATGCAATGCCAAAAATATTTACTATCTGGCCCTTTAAGAAAGTTTGCTCACCTCCTGGCAAGACTGCCTTTAGTAGGTTACCAATTGAATTTGCTTTAAAAATCCAGCAGATGCTCAGTGAATATCAAATGAATGATGGTGACTGCCTCCCACTCTGTTTTGGTTACACTGCATCACTCAGACCCTTTCAGGAAACAGAGGGCAACTCAAAAGGCTTAACTGACAAGAATCCAATAAAGAAAATATTCACTGGAGACTAGCAGCAGCAGGGAGCTATTACGCCCTAGGGTTGAAGGTGAGAGGCAGGGAAGGATATTTCCAGAGCCTGGAAAGAGCTGGAACCTTGGAGAAGAGCTCTGGGACAACGGGCAGAGGGACCTAGGTGTAAACATCCCGACTCCTCTCTCTTTCCTACCTGTGTCTCCCTTTGGCCAAAACAACTAGAAGCCAGATAGCAAGAAGGCTTGAGAGATGAATCTGTACCCTCAGCCCCCAGGATGCTTCCTGCAGAACCCCAGGAAACACTCGTGTCTGATGTTACCATATCAGCTTATAATGCACATACATTTCTAATACATACCACTAATCATTCAATCAGCAAGCATCGAACCATCAAGAAAATTTTATGGGAGAAAATTTTTTGCTGGAAGTAATTCCACTAATGCAGTTCACTTCTTTCCCACAACCTCTCACCCTCACCCCCAGGTGAGAACAATGTGAGAAGCTCTGTTCGGGGCCATGATTCTCACAGAGTGGTGTTTGTGGTTGGGAGGGGCTCTCAGTGGGCAGCTTTACCTGGAGTAGGTTAGACTCATGCCTGAGCACCATGAGGTTATTCAGCAATGTCCCTCAGCACCTACCTGCGCAGGTAGAAGGGGCTCAGTGCACGCTCGCTGAATGAAAGAACGAGTGAATGACTAATTGCTAAGTGGCCAAATAAGTTGTGTGGTGGACTTTGCAGGGTACAAAGAATAGGTCTTACTCTCCTTATCAGACCTTTAAAAATGTAAATGCGTCTGAATTCATTTGTATAGTTCAAAATTCAAAAAATGCAAAGGGTACAGAATGAAACCAACTAACTCTCTTTGCCAGGGCAACCAATATTAAGTGTCTAATGTCTCATTCCTGAGAGTCTATGCCTGAACACGTAGATATTTTACCACTTTATGTTAACACATTTGGTAGCATGCTATAGAGAGTGCTATATCCCTAGCTCGCCTTACTTCACTATGTCTTTGTAAGTAAGCTCTTCTACACCTGAAAATAAGAGCTTCCTTTTCAAAATACTCCATTATATGAAGACACTAAAATGTAGTAATTAGTCTATTGATATACTTCTCTTTTTAGTGTAAGGGGTTTTCTTCCAGTCTTTCCTTACTACAAACAATGCTACAAAGGATAACCTTGAGCATAATATCATTTGGCATTTGGACAAATAAGTTATAGAATACATTTTGAAATGGTCTTTTTAATATATACTAACAAATTGCCCTTGCTGTGGTTTGCTAGTTAGTGGCTATTTCCCCCCATCACCATCAACACAGCATATTATCAAAGATTTAGCTTTTTGCCATTGTGAAAGGTAGGAGTATATCAGTATCCAAGGGTCACCCATCCTTGGATTAAATTCACCTGGCTGTGGTCTTCTTGGGATAACATGGGGAAGGTCACATCTATGGGTAGCCCTCTTCTTGGAAATCTCAGTTCATCGTAAAGCGGATCCTGACCCTCTTCCCTCTTTTCTTCAGCTGGCTCCTGAACCTCTTCCATGAAAGAATTGAAAACAAGATAAAAGATATCTTGAAACAAGAGGTAAAGAAAAGATAAGTAAATTTTTCCATTAAAAATCATTGACTGGTGCATATATGATATTTGGAAACAGTCATGTCTTTTAAGTAGGTTATCATTTGAATTTACTTTAAAAAAACCTTACTCATTTGTGGTGCAAAGGCAAACCACATATCTAAATTGGCATTTGAAACTGACAGTGTTTGATATCTAGTTGTAGATAATATTAGAGAGATATGGAGAAGTGTTTGGATCCCTGCCTCATACCATACACAAAAATCAATTCCCAATGGTCTAAGGATTTAAATGCCAAAACAAATCTAAAACTTTTTAGAGGATAAACCTAGGATATCTGTCTTATCTTGACGATATGAAAATGTTTCTTAAATAAGACTACCAACTCAAAAAAAAAAAAAGGCATCATATTGAGAACCACACTGGAGTTGGCCCTCAGTATTTCTCACTTCTGGAAAAGGCCTTGGCCTTGGAGGCAAAGAGGTACGTCCTTACATTTACTCTTTGTGTATATTTGGACAAATCAACACATATCTTGGAGCATCAGAGATGGAGTAGGAATAGCTGAAATTAGGAAATCACAAGACTAAGGTGTTTCTGGGATCTCCCAAGCTGTGATTCATGGCTTACAGAAGAGTAAATTGGCCTACTGAGGAATACAATTCTGGAGCAGATCCTCTATCTGGCTTTACATTGAAGCCCTCTGGTGGCCATAGCTAGAACTGCCTACAGACCAGGCACCATGCTCCTTGACAGATTGGCTGATGACAGAAACCCCAGTAGGAAAAAGAACCAAAGGGGCTGGGGAAAGGGGTGGTGTAGCCTCTAATTTAAGAACTGCCTCTTGTACCTATAGGCTCTTCTGCGTTGTCCCTCTGCTCTCTAATATAAGCATTTATGTACTACATTGCTTGCTACTTAGCTGCCAGAAAACCATGAGAGTGGTAGACCCTAGGGCAGTGCTGACTTGACCACCATCCACTTATAACTAGGTTCTAAGAACTTAAATTGGGCCATCTGTCTGTGAGGCCAGCCCAAGTGGGACAGTGACCAGGTGTTCAAGGGATAGTGGTCTCTTTTCCCTTTTCACCATACTCTTTCCCTCCCTAACATATTAACATATCCACCTACAAGGTGGGATAAAACACACAGTTCCTAGGATGTAAGGGGGCAGGAGGAGGGAGAAGGAAGGACTCGCCTGACTTTCTCACCCATTTTCTTGGCAGATCTGCAAAATCGTCAGGACAACAACATCTTCACACCTGGAGCCCTATCTCCGGACTCTGCCAGGTTAGGAGCCCCCTCACTTCTCGGGTGCCACCAGATACATGGCACCCAGTACCCCTGGAACCATCACCCCCTAAAAAGCCCTGGGAGAATTTTCCCCATTAGGCATCTCTCCATCTTACAGAGTTAGTTATGAGATGACCACCTCTTAGGGGGTTTTCTCTCTGAGAGCACAAGGTGGGCAGAAAATTAGGAATATGTGGGAGAATCATGTGTTTGCTTTTACAAAACAGGGATGCTCTGACCTTCCTGTGCAGGGCTGGGTACCCTCCTAGCCCAGACCCTCTGGCTGACACAGGTACCTTTTACAATCACACATTAAGTCAGGTCTCCCACTCTTCTTGAAATCTATCAAAGACTCCTCCAACTCTCAGAATAATGGGCCAGTTGTGAGGGAAAAGGCCTTGCATAGTCTGGCCCAGACCACCACAGCACTGTCTCCAGCTTAACCTTGCTCCCCTCCCTAACTCAGCCAGCCACTCTGATCCCTATTCATTCCTCTAATATACAGTGCTCCATAACACTGTGGGATCTCTGCACATATCATTCCCTCTGCCAGTGCTTTCCTCCACATTTCCCCACCTTCACCCAGTCAACATCTGCTGTTCCTTCAGATTTCAGCTAAAGCAACACTTCCCCTGGGAAGTTTTCCCTGACTCGCCATGCAAGTCACTTTACCTCTATTTAACTCCTGTTATATGGCTGGCATCATCCTATGGACTTCTAACATCTAACATACTAGCAATTGAATATTTATTTCCTTGACTATTTGATTATTTCCTCCTCTGAACTTATGCTCAGTAAATACTAAATTAATGAATTAATCAATAAATGAATAATTGAAGTACTCTCTCTGTGACTGAAGATACATGGATAGGCCCCAGCCCATTTTCATTCACCAAAGGCTACATACAGTCCATGTGAAAAGGGCTCCCAGTATAGAATTTGCACAATTGTGTTTAGCCACTGTACATAATGCTGCCTCTTTCCCATTCCATAGTCACCTCGATGATTGACCAGGTTGCTGGCATTGATTACAGTTTAGTAGGAGCTCCCCAGGTGACCTCCCAAGGTCTGGACATGCCCTTCAAGGTAAGGGATTGTGGGTAAAGGGTCTTGGAGCTGAGAAATGGCAGGAAATCAGCTGCACCTCTCAGAGTCAGCTCCTACCCCCCTTCTCCAGTCTACCTGCCTGTCAGTCCTCATCCTTGACCAGGGCCCACAGTGGGCAGATGTGATACTCAACACTGCACAGCAAAACCTAAAACAAGGTTTTTTAATTAACGTGGTGAATCTACCTGTAATCCAGAAAGAGCTGAGCTTGAATCCTGGCTCGATCACTTATGTGGTGGGGAGCCTTGTAAGAATTAACCTCTCTATTAAATTGGAATAATAATAGTCTTCCCCATAAAGCTGCCATAGGAATTAAGTGAGATGTATATAAAGTTCTTAGCAAGTGCCTGGCACCTAGCATATATAGGGTAGCATTGTTATTATTATCTGCCCACGCCTATCGTAGACTGAAGAATGGCTCTCTAAAATGTCCATGTCCTGGAACAGAATGCGGAATCTGGGAGGAAAGGCAGGGGAGGTGAGTGGGTGGAAGGTAATCAACCAAAGACCATATATGTATATATGCATAACCCATGGACACAGACAATAGGATGGTAAAGGCCTGGGGTGTGGGGCGAGGGCAGGCTGGAGGGGGCCAATGGGCATGTCCTATACTTTGAAATCTGTAAATGCTACCTTACAGCCCTAGCCAGTTTGGCTCAGTGGATAGAGCATTGGCTTGCAGACCGAAGGGTCCAGGCTCAATTCTAGTCAAGGGCATGTGACACAGTTGCAGGCTCCTCCCTGGCCTGGGCTCTGGTCAGGGCACGTGCAGAAGGCAACCAATCAATGTGTCTCTCTCACAATGATGTTTCTGTCTGTCTTTCTCTTCTATTCTCTCTAAAATCAATGGAAAAATATCTTTGGGTGAGCATTAAAAAAAAAATGTTCCCTTACTTGTCAGAAGGGATTGTGTAGGTGTGATTAAATTAAGGGTGCTGATGACAAGATTATCCTGGCCTGTTGTAATCACTGGGATCCTTATAGAAGGGAGGTAGTAGATAAGGACAGAAGGCTATGTGACAATGGAAGTGAGAGTTGGAGTGAAGCAAGAGGTGATGCAATGGAGGGACCACAGCCAAGGAATGCAGGTGGCCTCGGGAAGGTAGAAAAGACAAGGAAGCAGAGTCGCCCTTGAAGCCTCCAGAAGGAGCCCAGCCATAACATCTTGAGCTTAGGCTTTCAACCTCCAGAAACGCAAGGGAATAAACCTGTGCTGATGTAAGCCACTAAGATTAAGGTAATTTATTACAGGAGCCACAGGAAACTAGGATACCCCTCTTCATACTGGTCTCTTCCACAACTCCCATGTGGGTTGAGCCCAGCCCTGGAGTGCCACGCCCTCCAATTTTATTTATTTAACATGTATGTGCTTCTTACTATGTCCCAGATGCTGTTCAATATTCCCTGCTTTAAATTTCATATCACCTCCATGAAGTAAATACTTTTAGCATCATCCCCATTTTACAGGTGACAAAATTGAGGCACAGGCAGTTAGTGACCTGCCTGAGGTTGCAGAGCCAGTAAGTGGCAGACCAGGACTCAAACCCATACTGTTAAGCTCCAGAGTCCATGCTTTTCACCACCGCTGGGCCTCCTGTCCTGTGTCCTGAGCCCTAGTGAACACAGGCCGTACCTTCCCACCAAAAGAGGATTTCAGGCACCTGTCAGGACCTAGATGTTGGGCCAGAGGGAATCTTTCAGGGCCCCTGACCCCACATTCTAGAGAGAAACTGCCCTCTCTCCCCCGCCACCTCCCAGGAACAGAAGGCCTCCTCCAGGCAGGCTTTGGATGTCTCTGCCTGACAGCCTCTCTGGAAGGAACCCTGGGTGACTGATATGTCCTTCTGTCTCCAGGGTGAATTCTTTAGCCAAAGCCAGCGCTCCCCAGTTCCCTTTGATGCTCCTCCCATCAGGCTGCCCCAGGAGCATGACCGAATGGCCTACTTTGCAGTTTCCCAATATGTCTTCAACACGGCCAGCCGGGTTTACCACCAGGCTGGGCACATGAACTTCACCATCCGAAATGAGGACGTGAGTAGGGGATGGAGGAGGCTGGGGGTCCAGGAGAGAGCACCAAGTGGGAATATAGACCCTCTCTGGATGTCCTAGGAAGCTGGGGCAAGAATGTGGAATTTGAAGCCTGCCCAACATGAGTGCCAAGCCAGGCTGTGCCTCAGTTTCCCTGTCTGTGCACATGGACCCCCAGGAGTTCTATGAGAGATCGTAAAGAGCTTGTGTCTGTCACACAATACATGTTAGCTATTATTGGCAGGAATTTACAAAAATATGACAGACTCTGGTGTGTCAGAACAGGTTCTCTGAGCAGCAGATGCTCGGATAGCATTAGACTTATAAGAGTCATATTAGGGAAATGCCTGTAAAAAATCAAAGAGAGAAGAAGGAGGAGGTGGGACAGCCCTCAGACTGCGATGCGATGTGGTACTCACACCCTGAACGAAGAGGGAAGGCAGCCGGGTGGACATGATACTGCATAGCTCTGGGAAATCTCAGCCAAGTCTTGGGGGTGCAAGAGCAAAGCTTGCTGATTGGAGGAGGCCCGCACACATCAGGCAGAGTGTGAGGAGTCAGCTCCAGGCCAAAATCCTATGTATGTTCTTTCACACCTGACTACAGGCAATTACACAGCCAGACCAGACCTGGGGCAGGGCCAGTGTTTGTCAGTCTCTAGAAGGAGCTCAAGCCCTGCCCCACGCCCACCCAAGACTGGCATATCAGCATTCCTAGTCTTGACACCTCCGTTCAGAGGTCTCTTTAGAATGGGGGGTGGAGGGGTGGGAAGGGGACACCTCAGCCAAGACACTGTTCATGTGCCTTCGATGAGACCCCTTCCCGGAGGTCTCAAAGACAGTTTTCTTCAGTCTAAGTACTTTTCTACTTCACCTCCACCTGCCTCCTCCACCTCTTCCCTCGGAGTCCACAGAACAGCAGGGGCCTTTTGTTCAGGGATCCCTTGGTAATAAGATGATCCCCAGCCCATCTGCATCAGTACATCTGATCCTCGAAGATGCCATGCCACAGGGGAAAATGGACAATGGGGGTGGGGGAGCGCCCTTTCCTGTTGGTCTCTTGCTTATATTAGCACTTTGAATCCCGGCAGTGATCTGACAAAATTCTTGAGCTCTCCCACTCCAGCCATGCTCCACAAGGTCTGGAAGCCATCTGGGAGAGCATGCCTCAGGTGTGATTGCTGTGGGGCCTGATTGTGAGGCAGTAGCAGCCAGCTCCCTTCCTCTCTCCTGACCCCCTTGAAGGGAGTTCTGAGCAGCACAGCTCCAGAGCCTATGCAGTGATACATGCTATAGGAGCTGCCCGGGTAAAGAGTAGGGATTTGAGGGAGGAGAGATGAAGGAAGGCTGGCTAAGAACAGGTGTAGGCAGGGTTCCCCATAGCAAGCTGAAAGATCAGCAAGTCATGAGGTGGGCAGAGAAAGGTGAGAGATGGTGAGAAACAGATTCTGGGGGAAGCTATATCTGGAAGCTCACTAAATCCAGATTGTGGTGGTGATCAGACCTCATTGGCCTTTTAGGGGATCATTCTGAAAAATAATAAATAACAATGACACATTTATTAAGTACTATTTAGTATGTTCCAGGTACTGCACTTCATGCTTTCTCCACATATCTCATTTAATCCTTGCACAGCCTGTACAGCAAGTGTCATTATTATCATACCCATTTTACAGATACAGAACCTAACCGTGCTTCTCAGCAATCACTCGGCTAAAGAATGGTGGAACCCAAGCTGTCAGGCCTCCGAGGCCACAACTTTCACCACCATGATGTCCTGTTTCTTAAGCAACTTCCTGCTTCTTCTGCTGCAGAGTCCTCTGGACTTTCCAATTCACTTGCACACCAAATCACTAGGTGCCGTGATTCCTCAGGTAAGACCGCTGCCTACTCATCATAGAGGACAAGCCAAGCCCCTTGACTTAGGCCAAAGTGGAGTTTGTATTTGAGCTATGCATGGACTTTCTCCAAACAGCTTACCTATTAGAACAGTGGGTAAAGATAAAAATTGTTCATTTTTTTTTGTATAAAATTCCCATCATTCTGATTCCTATGACATAAATATGGAGGATCTGGATTCAGACTGCCTGTGTTTTAATCCTGAGTCTGCTATTTTCTATCTTTGGAACGCATACTTGTTGGGTCTTAGTTTCCTCATTTGTCAAAGAGGGACAGCAATAGGACCTGCCCCACTGAGTTGTATCAATGGGAGACAACAGCACTCCACCATTACAATGTACAGAATCCTTCCAAGGCACAAATGGGGCATGTTGAGCAGGCTAATAATTGATATTTGGTTGATGTTTATGTAGAGCATAGCTAATAGAAAGGCAGGAGCAGAGTGAAGAAGAGCACTCAGCCTTCCCTTTCCTGAACCAGGCAATTCAGTTCAGCCCCAAACTTGCATACTAGTTAAAATAAGTTGGCCAGCATAAAAGGAAGTATAGTGAACATCCATTCTTTTTTTTTAAATATGTTTATTGATTTCAGAGAGGAAGGAAGAGGGAGAGAGATAGAAACATCAATGATAAGAGAGAATCATTGATCAGCTGCCTCTTGTATGCCCCACACTGGAGATTGAGTTCGAGACTTGGGCATGTGCCCTGGCCAGGAATTGAACCGTGATGATGTTCTAGTTTATAAGTTGACAATCAACTACTGAGCCACAAAAGCTAGGCAACCATCTATTCTTATTAGAACATGTCCATTGGGGTATCTCACCCATCTGATACTCTTTATCAGAGTGCCCTTTCCAACAACAATAGCCACCTATTGAAAAGGAGTTCTGGAAAATACAAGTTTCTCCATCCTGTGATATTTCCATTGCTGATTTCAGGCCCTTAGAGACTAAACCAGAGCCCTTCCATTTGTGTTCTGCCCTCTCTTGAGTCTCTGCCCTCTTTCTACAGCTGGCCAGGTTGTACCCCAATACAGAGCTAAAACTTGAGATATTACCTGAATCAGCTCCATTCTTGATGTTCACCCCTGGAAATGTTACCTTCATGCCAGTGATGAACATCCAGACATTCGCCCTCCTGCCCAACTCTTCTAACTGCAAGCCACTCTTCCAACTCAGGGCGGTAAGTCTGATTCTGGCTGGGGCAGCAAAGGGTTATGTTTGCCATGGGGTGTAACCCCTCCCTCAGCTGAAAGACTAGGAGACTGCGCAGCTGATAGATGCTGGAGGCTATTTATTTCCACTGGAGGTATAAGTGGGCCTTGCAATTCTGATATGAACTGCTAGGTTTCCCAAGGGCATCTATATCTCTATTTATAATAGCCTAAGTGACCATTACAGTGGATCGACCAGAACGACCAGTCACTATGATGTTCACTCATCACCAGGGGGCAGACACTCAATGCAGGAGCTGCCCCCTGGTGGTCAGTGCACTCCCATAGGGGGAGTGTTGCTCAGCCAGAAGCCGGGCTCTCTGCTGGCAAGCTCAGTGGTTGTAGTGGGAGTCTCCCCTGCCATCAGAGCAGTGCTAAGGAGCAGCAAGTTGAGCAGTAAGGAGTAAGAGATCCCGGATTATGAGAGGGATGTCTGACCGCCGGCTTAGGCCTAAGCCCCTGAGGGGTACTGGATTACGGTAAGAGGGCACAGGCTGGGCTGAGGGATACCCCCCAACCTGAGTGCATGAATTCTGTGCACTGGGCTTCTAGTAGTTAATATTATCAGAGTTTCAAGAAACCTTAAAAGTCATTCACTTCAGTTGAATTGAAAATTTTAGCTTTCTTGCTGCTGTTGGCTATAAAAAAATTGTTTAAAGCATAACCCTATTTAAATTGTTACAAATGAAAGTCATCAAATTATCTTTTTAAAGAAGATATAAAATTTAAAGAACTCTTAAAATAGCAATACTCTTACTAGTGATTTATAGACTCAAAATAACCCTTATCAAAATTCCAGCTGGCTCTTTTTGCCAGATAACAAGCTGATTCCAAAATTCATATGTAAATTCAAGGGACCCAGAATAGCCAAAACAATCTTGACAAAGAAAAATAAAGTTGTATAACTGATATTTTCCTATTTCAAAATGTACTATAAAGCTGTATTAATCAAGATAGTATGGTACTGTGTGCAAGGATAGATATAAATATCAGTGGAATAGAATTAAGAATCGAGAATTAATTCCCCATATTTATAGTCAATTGATTTTCAACAAGGGAACAAACACAATTAAATGTGGAAGACAGACTTGCAGGAAATGGTGCTGGGGCAACTGTACATCCACATGCAAAAGAATGAAGTCAGGCCACCATAATCAAAAATTAACTCCAAAAGGATCATAGACCTAACTGTGAGAGCTGAAACTATAAAACTCTCAGAAAAAACATAGCAATAAATTTTCATGACCTTGGGTTAGGCAGAGCCTTCTCAGATCAACTCAAAAGCACAAGCAACGAAATAAAAAATAGATAAATTGGAGTTCATCAGAATTAAAAGCTTGTACTTCAAAGAACACTACCATTCCAGAAAGTGAAAAGACAGCCCACAGAATCAGAGAAAACATTTGCAAATCTTATATCTGACAAAGGCTCAGGATCTGACAAGTGTTCAGATATTCTCTGAACTTCCCTTGATAGTCTGCTCCAAAGTCATGCTTATAAGGACAGCCAGTCTCCCAATTTGAATACTCTGAATCTAGTTTGGGCTTATTCCTCCTTATTTTTTTTTCTCTCTTTTTTTATATGTATGTGTGTGTGTGTTAATCCTCACCTGAGGATATTTTTCCCCCCACATCTTTTCAAAGAGAGTTAGGGAGAGAGAGAGAAAGAGAGAGAGACACATACATCAACTGATTGCTTCCCACACATGCACTGACCAGGGGGCAGTGAGCGAACCCACGATCTAGGTACATGCCCTTGATCGGGATTCAAACTCAAGACCTTTGAGTTCAAGGGGCAACATTCTAACTATGGAACCACACCAGACAGTGCTTATTCGCCCCCTTCGTGATGCTTCCATTAAGATGGAAACCTCAGCCCTAGCCAGTTTGGCTCAGTAGATAGAGCATCAGCCTACGGGCCAAAGGGTCCCAGGTTTGAGTCTAGCCAAGGGCACATACCTTGGTTGCAGGCTCAACCCCCAGCTGCATGGGGGAAACAATCAATTGATGTGTTCTTCTCATGTTGATGTTTCTCTCCTCCTTTCCAATCTCTACAAAAAAATTAATGGGCACATGCCCTCAAGTGAGGATTAACACAAAAACACACACAAACGAATGTCTATTTGTATCTGTCCCCCACCTCAAATAAACAGATAAAATAATAATAATAATAATTTTTTTTTAAAGATGGAAACCTCAGAAATCTTAGCTCACCTTTCTTTTTCTTTAATTAAATCTTTATTATTCAGATTATTACATTTGTCTCTCTTTTTTTCCCCTCCACCCGGCTCCCACCCCTCCCTTTACCCTTACCTCTCTCCCCATTGATGAGTCCATAGGTGTATGATTTTTGTCCAGTCAATCCCTGTACACCCCTCCCCCGCTTCCCCCTGAGAATTATCAGTCCACTCCCTTTCTGTGCTCCTGATTCTATTATATTCACCAGTTTATTCTGTTGATCAAATTTTTAATTCACTTAATTTTTAGATTCACTTGTTGATAGATATGTATTCGTTGTTCATAATTTTTTGGCTCTTACCTTTTTCTTCTTCCTCTTCTTAAAGAGTACCTTTCAGCATTTCATATAATACTGGTTTGGAGTTGATGAACTCCTTTAGCTTTTTCTTCTCTGTGAACCTCTTTATCTGCCCTTCAATTCTGAATGATAGCTTTGCTGGATAGAGTATTTTTGGTTGTAGGTTCTTGCTATTCATCACGTTGAATATTTCTTGCCACTCCTGTCTGGCCTGCATAGTTTCTGTTGAGGAATCAGCTGACAGTGCTGATTTGGGTGCTCCCTTGTAGGTAATGAACTGTTTTTCTCTTGCCGCTTTTAATATTCTCTCTTTGTCTTTTGCTCTTAGTATTTTAATTATGATGTGTCTTGGTATAGTCCTCTTTGGATTCCTTTTATATGGGGTTCTGTGTGCTTCCTGGACTTGTAAGTGTATTTCTTTCACCAGATGTGGGAAGTTTTCAGTCATTATTTTTTTAAGTAGGTTTTCAGTATTTTGCTCTCTCTCTTCTTCTGGCACCCCCACAATTCTGATGTTGGTACACTTGAGGCTGTCCCAGAGGCTCCTTACATTATCTTCAGATTTTTGGATTCTTTTCACTTCTTGCTTTTCCAGTTGAGTGTTTTCTGCTTCTTTATATTTCAAATTTTTGACTTGATTCTTGCCTTCCACTAGTCTGCTGTTAGGTCTCTGTATAATATTTTTTATTTCAGTCAGTGTATGTTTAATTTCTATTTGGTCCTTTATTATCTCTAGTTGGATCTTTTGCATCTCTAATTGGTCCTGTTTTCATCTCCTCTTGGGACTCGCTAACTTTATTCAACTTTTCTAGGATATTCTTGAAAAACCTTATAAGCGTGGTTTTGAACTCTATATCCAGTCGTTTGTTTTCTTCCATTTCTTTTGTTTGTGATCCCTTCCCTTGTGAGAACTTCTGTTTTGGATTCAGCCTTATGATACCAGACTTGAAAAACCGCAAAAGCCTCTGTTGAGCTTGGGATGGGTGGAGTCTCAAGGCTTAAGGGACCACCTTGCCTTCCAGTCGGCCCCACCCTCCATGGTCCCTGAGTCTCATGTGACTGGGTAATCGCTGGAGCGGTCCCTGTACGGGCACGCTCTCTCTCGCAGTGCCTCTAGACTGCTGTCCCTTCGACTCCCCTGTGCTCCGGGACCACAGGAGTCTGGGTCCCCAGGGTTTTGCCCGAAACTGGGGTTTAGTGGAGTTAGAAATGGCACAGTTGGGAGGGTCTGTCTCCCGCCCACTCACGAAAGGCAGCGGCACAATCAGTAGTCGGTCCTCTGTGCACAGTGCCGTGCGCCACCAGACTTCTGATCTTTTGCGACTCCCCTAAATTTCCGTGCACTTCTCCCCCTTCACAGTCCAAACTACCCCCATATGAGTTTTGGCTGGATCTGGGGTTTCATGTCGTAGGATAAGGAGTGCAAAGCCGTTGAGAGTCTCAGTCTCCCTGCCGCCAGAGAAAGCCAGCCAGGTTTGCCGTCTCCCGCTCTCTCCACGCGCGCATCTCTGTACCTCAGCTTTTTGCAGCTCCTCTGGGTCTCTGTGAGCCCCTCTCTTTCCCTCTAGTTGTAGAATTTCTACTTTGTCAGCTTTCCTGTGGTTCTGGATGATGTCCGTTCTGTCTTTTAGTTGTAGTTTTGAAATTGTTGTGCGAGGCAGCAGTGTAGGTGTTTACCTTTGCCGCCATCTTGGATTCCCCCGTAGCTTACCTTTCTTAAAGTTAACTATGGAGCCACCAACATCCTGCATCCTCAGTCCATAATCTTTGAGTAGCTGCCTTGTCCTAAGTCCCACATCTGGCCGTGGTTTCTATTTCCGGAGATTAGTCTCCTGGACTGGGAGCCAACACAATGCCTCCATAGCCTGAGAATCTGGGTGCTGTCCTTTTGCTTTTAGAGAACTAACATCTCCGCCACCATCAGTGTGAGCTCCGGCAGGGTCCTTGGCTCATTGACCCCAGGAAGGTAAGAGGCCCTGGGTGTGGGTGTGAGCAGAGGGTGTGAATGGGTGGTCAGAGCATTGAGACTGGTTCACTGATAGGGCTGGAGCTACCGCTTGGGAACAGGAGTCTCCACTGGGGTTGTCTCATTCTCTAATCCGGCCCCTCTGAAAAATGCACCTTGGCAATGCCCCAGGGGAAAAGCTAGAAGTTGAGAAAAGCTGTCAGGTACCAGAGGTCACCTTCAGGTTCCCCATCATTATGGGCTCCTCAGTTCCCCTCATAGGCACCAGTGAAGGAGCTGAAACTTCTGCAAAGAGAGTACTTAGGAACAATAGTCCAGTTGGAGAGGGTAGGGCTTGGAGCTGTATTTGCAAGAACTTGAGAAAAACAAGATTGAGAAAAACTCAGTATTACACACCAGAAAGTGCAGATTTTGGATGAAGGATTAAAGGTGCCCCGAGCCACTGCTTAGTGCTCCATTGCTCAGGTACCCAATCAATAGGCAAGTATTTATTTAATCAGGGAGTTCAGGCTTTGGACAGCAGAGACTATACCGCCGCGCCCCCCCTCCCAGCCCCCCGTGTGGTTGGCACTGGCCCTACTGGTTCTCTGTGTCCAGAGCTCTCACCTTTGCCCCATGTCTTAGCTGCTCTGGCTGCTGCTCCCTGCTGAGGCACAGGTGCATTGGGTTCATCAGAAGAACAAATTCCTAACTTCAAGTTTAGATGTCTGTTGGTTGATAGAATGCCCCAGTAGTCGTCAAACCGCGACTCGAGAGTCACATGAGGCTTGTGAGCCGTGGTTTGCTGCTCTGTTGACTAAAGAGCTTGCTGACCACTGTCATATCCTACCCTTTACCTCTTTGCACACAATATGCCACAACTGCCTAATCCTCACAGCTTCCAACTACACAGTAACATTTAGTCTAGTGCAGTGGTCAGCAAACTCATTAGTCAACAGAGCGGCAAACCACTGTCCTAACCCCATTCAAATGAACATCTTCGTAAGAGGTCTTTAAAAAGAAAAGCTAGTCCAGCCAGTGTGGCTCAGTTGGTAGAGTGTTCCATGCTCAAATAGGTTGCAGGTTGGATTCCCCAACAGGGCACATGTCCAGGTTGAAGGCTTGATCCCCAGTAGGGGGCATGCAGGAGGCAGCCAATCAATGTTCCACTCATTAATGTTTTTCCCTCTCTCTGAAATAAATTAAAAATAACATTTTTTAAAAAAGAGAAATAAGTTAATGGTGAGCTTCTAAAGATCCCTGAATTTGAGTGTATGCATAGACCTTGCTTGGGTCTATGTATCAGGGAGGCCAGCCAAGAGCTTATAGTCTGAGATAGCAAAGTGAGCAGAGGATCTCATCCAATAATTTACTCTGGAATTATTAAAATTACTCTGCCTCATGAGCAGAAAGCAGAGATCTGTCTAGGGTAATTAGAATACTTGAACAAGGGAACCAGGTCAGCAGCCAAAGGGAGCAATGGGAAATTGGTGTTCAGCTTTCATAGTGACAGCAATCCAGGTGCTGAGTCCCTCTGCCTTCCTTCACTCCAGTGGCTGCCAGCTGCCTGCCATTACCATTTGTGGTGCCTCTTTTCTACTTTTTTAAAATATAAAATATATATATACACACACACATATATATATGTATATATGTATAATTTTTATTTTTTAAAAATATATTTTATTGAGTTCAGAGAGGAAGGGAGGAAATAGAAACATCAATGATGAGAGAGAATCATTGATCGGCTGCCTCCTGAATGCCTCACACTGGGGATTGAGCCTACAACCCGGGCATGTGCCCTGACTGGGAATCAAACCAGGGACTTCCTGGTTCATAGGTCAATGCTCAACCACTGAGCCATGCTGGCCGGGCTGATATATATATATTTTAATTGAACTCTAGAGAAAGGGGGAGAAAGAAACATCAATGTGAAAGCAAAATATCAACTGGCTGCCTCCTGTATGTGCCCCAATTGGGGAATCAAGTCCACAAAAATCGAGCTGGCAACCTTTCAGTGCATGGGATAATGTCCAACCAACTGAGCCACACCAGCCAGGGCTTTTTTTCATTTTTATTTTCTATTCTCATATTTACAAGTAATCCATGCTCATGGCAAGATAAAAAAAAGAGAATTAAAAAAGTTTAAACAAAAATCACTCATTGTCTTGCTCTATAGAGACTATTACTCTTAATAGTTTCATGTTTCCTTCCAGTCTTTTTTAAATACATTTATATATAACTGGAAACATACAGTGCATTTTTTAATATTCCACTTCCTCCAGTTAATATTTATGTCATAATTTCTTCCAAGTTATCAAAAGTGCTCAGATAACACTATTTTTTTTAATGCCACTTCTTAAATCACAGTGCATGCTTAAAGCCTTAAATTGCAGAGGAACCATTGGGTACCCATAGGGACTGCACACCTCATGGCATAAGTGTGAAAAAAGTATTAGCCAAGGCCTGGAGTGACCATGCTTCTCTCTTCTCCACACAGTAAGCTGAAATTGGAGCTGAAATACTCCAACATCGGTTTCTTCAATGTGAGTTGTTTTCTCTTCAATATTTCTTGACTGTCTTGTCCAAACAGGGCATCATGGGGTTTAAGAAGTGACAAGGTCCCAGAAGAAGACGCACTGGAGTCTTGCTGGAAATGAGACACCTCATCTGAAAGTTAACCAGCCGAGAGGCATTGCCTGAGGGCTCAAGGGATGGTAGGACAGGGACATTGAGAGTATGATCTTTGAAGGGAGATAGATGTAGGCTCATAAATCAGCGCTGCCATTTGCTAACTGTGTGATCTTAGCAAATCACTCACCCTTTCTAAGCCTCAGTTTCCCTGACTATAAAATGGGAATAATAGCGTCTACCTCAAATGGGGGCTGTAATATAAAATGGGGCAATTAATTCAGTAAGACACTTTAACAAAATGTCTCACATAATAAGCTCTCAACATATGTTCATTATTGTAATAATGGCGGCCCAGATACACAATCCCTGTGATGGGTTTCAAAATTGAGACTTTTTTGAGATAATATGGGGCATGCACCACATTATATAACAATTCCAGCAGGATCTGGGGCAGCACTCTATAATCAACATATTACTATTTCTGCCACCAAATTTTAAAATATTCACACAAAGTAGATAGCCCTATGACCGCTGCGGTCATTTTGCCTTAAAATGAGCTTGCATACAGTTATGGAGAATGAAGTTCAGAGATTTGGAGTTTGGGGGGACTGCGAACAGGGAGCTGGTTATCTGTAGTAGTGATAGGACAGTCAACCTCTATTTTGTAAATGGAATGACATGTTGATGTGTCCAGAGATGGGGACAGATGTTCTTTTTTGGACTCATTTGATCTTTTTGCTCTGGTCCCTCCTGTTCCAGGTGGGGTTGCTGGAATCCATCTTCAATTACTATGCATCCTACCTCATATTTCCCTCTCTCAATGGTAAGAATAGCTGTTACTGACTGCCACGTGTGAAGGCTGAATTCTACCCTTTCTGTAGCATTTGTTTCATTCAAGATATTGAGCCTGCATTCTGTGCTGGCTGGGGTACTGTCCCTCAGAGGTCACACTTAGTTGGGAAGGCATACATGTAAGATAATAAATGCCACAACAGGAGGAAGCACTGGGGGCTGCAGGATCTAGGAGGAGGGACTGAACATGACTTAGAGGTCACCCCAGGAGGTGAGGGCTAAGTTGAGTCCAAAGCACAAGGAGTTAGACCCAAGAAGAGGAAGCATTCCAGGTGGCACATGGAGAATACCTGGAGTTAATATCCGGGGGTCCTGAGCCAGATTAGGACGGTGGTCCTTGGGGATGAGTCCCTGGAGAGAAACTGCATGGCCCAGCCCTGGCCACTTTGGGTGATGACTGAGGAAAGACTCTTGAAGGGAGAGAAACCCAGGAGGCTGTAGGCTCCTAGAGACTACATTTCCCAAGTGTTTGCCTGTGTGTATCCCCTGCCCCCCGCAAAAACACAGCCCTGAATCCAATAGTCTCCATTTCAGTGGCCCACTCTCACTGGTCAGCTGCAGATGCAACATCTGTGTCTCCACACCTCCTAGTGTTTTCTGTCCAGCCCACTTTCTGCTGTTTATTTTCCAGCAAAGCTTGAGAAGGGCTTCCCACTACCTCTGCCCAGGAACACCTACCTCAACAGCTTGGAGCTCCAAATCCACAAGGTCAGTGAGAAGTGGAACCTGGTGGGGCTGCTTTTGGGTTGATGGATATTAGGGGGAGTCCTTAACTCCCACTTACATTCTAGACCTAATTTTCATAGAAAAAAAGTTTTGAATTTTGATGTATAAATAGCAGGTTTTGATTATCTGAAATCTGGGCATCATGTACAATAGCTCAGTTCTCAATAATTCAGGTCCAACGTAAATTGAACATCTATAATGTGCAAGGTCCTTAGCCATGTATGGCAGAATGTGCAAAGGTGTCAAATTAGAAGCAATACTTTGGGGTTAAGGAGAGGCCACCTGAAGAAGCCCTGAATGTCGGTGGAGTGAGAGTCCCTCCTACCCATAGCAGCAAGGGTTGGTCCTAGAGAAAAACTGACCATGCCTTCTAGTGGTAGGAATGTATCGGGGCAGGGGACAGGTACAATCAGTACAATTTGATATAAATCCAGAAGTACTAGTTTTCAATGTCTTCACCATGCATGTTCTTTTTTAAAAAAATGTATTGATCGTATTTTTACTCTAAGGTAATCCAGGACTACATTCTCAGAAATTATGTGAGGAGTAAACTCAAGCAACACCCGAGTATACATTATTCTCCTGGGAGAAAATATTTGGGAGGAGAGTGGTTATGGTTGTCTTCCAGAAACCAGAAGCTTAGAACATGCAAATAATTTATTGGGGGCCAACAGCTGATAAGGACAGTTTTATTTTTAGTTTAAAAAATATTTTTTTGTTTTCAGAGATAGGGAAGGATATAGATAGAAACATCAATGATGAGAGAAAAATAATTGATCAGCTGCCTCCTGCATGTCCCACACTGGGGCTCAAGCCTGCAACCTGGGCATGTGCCCATGACCAGAATTGAACCCAGGACCCTTCAGTCTATAGGCTGATGCTCTATCCACTGAGCCAAACAGCTAGGACAAGGACAATTTTATAAAGACCTCCTTTTATAAAAGCCTAAGGTCTTAGTGTCTGCACTGACTGGTTTTTTATTTGATAACTTGCCTCTCTTACTAAAGTTTCCCTTCCAGAAAGCTACTATGCAACTCTTATAATGGCCTTTCTTGTCTGCCCTTTTGCCTTCTCTCCAGAACTTCTTGTTCATAGGGGCCAACATTGACTAAATTGAAGATTGAGCACTTGTGGCTGGAGGAGTGGACACACCACAGCTGGACTCACCCTGTGGAGCCCCAGTGGCTATGACCATCCCGTTTCCTCTCCCATGAGTGTCCCTGTCCCCATGGATACCAATCACCAGGGAGCCTATGGCACCTGAGGACTGCCTGACCACAGGACACCTACCCCATCTTCCTCCCCATGACCACTCTCCTCCTCCCCATGCCCCTACATGTTCTTTACAGCTGTCTTCAGCTTTACTCTGGGGAGCTGACCCCCATCTCACCTGTCTGGTGCTGAAATAAACCTTGGTGAAGAAAAAACATGAGCTGTGTACAGTCACCACGCAGCCCAAAGCATCCTACTCAAGGTTAACATGTGGCTGAAACTGGCTGGCTCAGTGGAGAGAATGTCGACCTGCAGACTGAAGGGTCCCTGGTTCGATTCCGGTCAAGGGCATGTATCTTAGTTGCGGGCACATCCCAAGTAGGGGGTGTGCAGGAGGCCGCTGATTGATGTCTCTCTCTCATCCATGTTTCTAACTCTCTATCCCTCTTCCTTCCTCTGTAAAAGATCAATAAAATGTATTTTAAAAAAAAAGTTAACATGTGGAACGCCTTATGTCATGGTTAAGGGAGCAAGTGTCAGACACAGTGAGCTCAAAGCCTTGTTTTTGCTACTTTCATGGTGTGTATTTATTGAGATGGGACAAACAAAAGGTGAGGGAATTTATATACCATCACACCATTTTTAACATGGTGTCTGGCTCATTGCTTTTTTTAAACGAAATTTCAATCTGTCCATCTCTCCATACTCTTGGCTCTGGACCTCCCACCAGCTGCTGCACCAGGCCCCTGGTACCCTGCAATTTCCAGGCGGTGACCACCTGGCTCCTGGGTCCCCTTGGTTGTAATGCTCTCCTGCTTCACACAAGAGTAGGAATATGACCTGGTATTTGACAGGACATGCCTGTCATAGCAGCAGACATTACAAACCAGTTGCAACTTTTAAGTGGACCCAGATTTCTTCTCTTGGCATCTTTACAGGCAGCTACAACCAGTGACTAAAATGGGTCAAAGGATAATCCTTGGATAGGTCTTTTTTATTATCCTCACCTGAGGACAATTTTTTCATTATTTTTAGAGTGGAGGGGGAGAGGTAGAATAGAAACACCAATGTGAAACACATTGATTGGTTGCCTCCCACACGTGACTGGCACAGGGCCACGGCCAGAACCTGCAACCAAAGTATATGCCCTTGACTGGGAATCAGACCCTCAACCTTTTGGTGCATGAGCCTTAACCATTGAACAACACAGGCCCAGCCAGGGCTTTGGGTAGGTGTTGAAGGGCAAGGCAGAAAAAGCAGCTTGGGGGCAGAGCGGAACATGTCAGCCATGAAGAATGCCTGCCCTTGCAGTAAAGACCATCAAGGTGCCAAACTCAGGCTAGACAGCCTGAATTCTGCCTCAGCCCAGACAATGTGGTTTCTATTTCAAATGCAGAAAGTGGACAATTAACTCAAGCCTTTCATCATGGCCTTTGGAACATCCTCCTGTACAGAACCCTCAATCTATAAAATGGGAATAAAAAAACTCATGCATGCACATCCTTACATTGTGGCAGTTTTTGATTTCAAGCCAAAGATCTCAAAAAGCCCAACCCCACCGACACCAGGGTCCAACAGCAGTTACTCCATTCACCCTGCTCCCACCTTCATAGTGACCTGTTGTCTCAAGTTGACACCATGTGTTTTACACTCCAGATAAGTCGACTAACTCGTCCCAGTTTGCCTGAGACTTACCTGGTTTTAGCAATTCAAGTCCCTCTAAATCCCAGGCAAACTTGGACAGTTGGTCACACAGCAGGCAATTTTTTATGAGCCAACCCCCAGAACTCCTGTACACCCCTTTCTCTGACATCAACATGTGTCTCTCTAAGTCTACTCGGTCACCAGCCACTCTTCCAAAGCCTGACTGCTCCTCAACTGTCATGGATCCTAAATCTGAACCAGCTACCATCCTATGTTCACCTTCTAGTCCTAATTGAACACTTTAAACAACAACCCACGGGTCAAGCTTTAGGAGAGTGAGAACACTCCAGAACTGAAAATGAGATCTGGGCCCTAACTGGTTTGGCTCAGTGGATAGAGCGTTGGCCTGCAGACTAGACTGAAAGGTCCCAGGTTAAATTCCGTTCAAGGGCATGTACCTTGATTGCGGGCACATTCCCAGTAGGAGTGCAGGAGCCACCTGATGGATGTTTCCCTCCCATCAATGTTTCGGATTCTCTATCGCTCTCCCTTGCTCTCTGCAAAAAATCAATAAAGTATATATTAAAAGAAAAAAAAAAAAAAGAAGAAAATGAGATCTGGCCCGTGACCCACTTTCTCCAGGCCCAGTCTTGCTGGCACATGGCTTGATGCTGATTTAAAAACAGACAAAGCACGTTGGTAAGGTTTATTAAATGGGTGGTGGAGGAAAGTGATGAGCAGCTACAAATTCAAGTCATTCAGGCATGCCCTAGAGACACAGACAGGGCTGGAGCTATAAGGGCGCTGCTGTCAAGACGCAGAGCTGGTTGAAGTGGACCCCACGCTTCCCTCTGATCACTTGTGCAGAGTGAAGTTGCCCGTGATGCTCTGAGCGGACAGTGGGGAGAGCTGTGGTGAGGCTTCAGGTGGGGACCTCCCTCTCAATTCTCTGCCCCTCTGGTCTCCACAAACACCACCAAGAGAATCTAAAAGAAAGGAAAGGTGAGTCCAGTGGTTAGAAGCTTGCATCTGCATAAACACAAAAGAGCTTATCCTCTAGCTATTGGTTCCCAGCCCTTGGCATTAACTCACTTTGGTGAGAAATATCAGGAAACATAGCTCTCAAATAGTCCTGAGGGTCACTGATTCATGGCCTTGGGACTTCCTTCCAGTCTCTGATCTAAGGCTGGCCTAGGACAGGAAGCATACAAGCATTTAGTCTCCAGTGCCCTCTTCTCCCCAAGCGACATCACCAAGAGAGTCCCGATAAACCAGGCCCAAGCTCCCAGTGTATGCACACCAAACAAGGTATCACCTGAATGGGAAAGGCAATAAAGGAAACCATCTTAAAAGCCCACTTTTATAGGAAATGATTTTCTCTCAACTGGTTCATGATCAGGACAACTGACCCAGAAAAAGAGTAACCCTCAAGAGGACAGTTCAGCTCAGACTGTCAGGGGCTCTGACACATCATATTGTCATTATTTATCTGCCTAGCCCAGTGGTCAGCAAACTGTGGCTCTTGAGCCACATGAGGCTCTTTGGCCCCTTGAGTGTGGATCTTTCACAAAATACCACGTGCATGTACAGTGCGACTGAAACTGCGTGGCCCATGGGCAGAAGTAGGTTTTCGGCCTGGAGAAGTCTATTTTGAAGAAGTGGCATTAGAAGAAGGGGGGGGTGTTGGTTGGTCAGGCAACAGGAGACGGTGCAGACAGGCCGCGGGATACGCAGCAAGGGGGAGGCGCGCACCATTCAGTGAGCCAGTCAGTCAGCTGTCTCATTGTACAGTGGTTAGTGCTAGTCACATCCACAAATCGCATGCGGGTGACAAAAGTACCTACTCGAAGCACAAAGTTACTCGTATTTTTCCAACCAGCTGCAAATCCTACACGTATTTTTGTCATCAATTTAAGAATTGAAATTATTTTCTGTTGGTGGCTTTATTATTATAAAATGAAACTTTAGGTGCCCTGTTTGACATGGCTACAAAGAAAAACGGTAAATGAAAACTGAATTTAAACTTGAATGGACTGAGACTTCCGCGTTTATTCAAAACTTAAATGGCCTTCCGATCAGTCTTATTTGTCAGGAAAAATTGGTGCATAAGAAATCAAATTTGGAGACACTTTACAACTAAACATATGTCATTTAGTACTAAATATCCTGTCAGTGATGTAAAGAAGAAAGCAACTGAGGAACATCAGAAGAGTCAAGAAAAATCAAGTTCTGTATTTAATTACTGGATGCAATCTTTCAACAATGTTTTGTGGTTAGTCAAGAGACTGCTAAGAGGGAAAAACCATATACAGACAGTGAATACATAAAAAGTTGTTTTATAAATGCATCTGAAGAGCTATTTCGGATTTTAAGAACAAAGCAGATATTCTAAAAAAAATGAAAGAATTACCACTGTCTGCTAAAACAGTTAAAGATAGAACAGTCAAAATGTCTTCAAATATAAGCGACTAGCAAGTTGAAGACATTAAATTGGGTCCAGCTTTATCGACACCAGTTGATGAGTTTTGTGACATAAATAATACAGCGCAAGTTTCACTTTTTGTACAATTTTTTCATCTACAGGTCCGAAAGAACTTATAGGATTTTATTGCCACTCAAAGGTCAAACACGTGGAGAAGATATAGCAAATGCTGTAATTTGAGTGCACTGAGAAACATATTCCACTCAATAAAACTGTCTCAATTTCAACAGACGAGGCGAAAGTACAACCGGCATAAGAAACGGGTCTGTTGCTATTTTGAAAGAAAAAAATTAATCATGAGATACTTATCATTGCATCACTCATCAAGAAGTGCTTTGTGCGCAGACATTTCCAGAAGAAATTTGCAAAGTTATGGAATTGGTGATTAACATTATCAACTCCATTATAGCTGAAGCTCTTAATCATTGCCAATTTAAAGAATTTTTAGTTGAAATGGAGAGTGAGAAATGGAGAGGGAGAACGCAGATCTTCTGCTGCACGTAACAAGGTACACTGGTTATCAAGAGGAAAATGATTTGAAACGTTTTGCTTCCTTATTAACAGAAATTAAAGCTTTTCTCCTTGAGAACTATCTAGAACTAATGAACCATCAGTGGATCCAAAAATTTTTATTTCATGGTAGACCTTAGGTCTCATCTACATCAACTTAATCGTAAACTACAGGGGAAAGGAAACAAATTATCTCTTTTGCCCAAGATTTTGAAAGAGAAACTTTGATTCACTTTCCAAGCCCATTGAAACATGGACAAGAAAATAACTGATACTGACATTTGCTATTTCAAAACAACACTTTTAAATATGAGGGAAGCTTTTCTCAACAGATTTCAGGAATTCAGAAACAGCAAAGCGACTTTAGCCTTTACTAAAAAACCTCTTAATGCAGCCCTAGCTGGTTTGGCTCAGTGGATAGAGCGTTGGCCTGCGGATGGAAGGGTCCCAAGTTCGATTTCAGCCAAGGGCACATGCCTGGGTTGTGGGCTCGATCCCAAGTAGGGGACATGCTGGAGGTAGTCGATCAATGATTCTCATTATTGATGTTTCTCTCTCCCCCTCTCCCTCTGAAATCAATAAAGAAATATTTAAAAACTCTTAATGCTACTGTAACAGAATTAAATTTTTCTCCCTTTAATATTGACATTGGCAACTTTGAAATGCAATTGCTGGATTTAAAAAACAAAGAATTGTGGAGCTTGAAATTTGAACGTTGTTGTGCTGATAAATACTGGAGAAAACAAACGTGAACTTAACTTCACAGCACAAGTGGTCTGCTTTGAAAGACCTGGAGAAGGAAGATATGTTGATTTTTAAAATATACTATTAAATAGTATTCCTGACTCATAATCAACTGAAAAAACTAGCATTTGCTGTTCTTTCCTTATTCGGGTCTACATATTTATGCGAATAATCATTTTCAAGCATGAACCTTATCAAGAGTAAATTGAGAAGTCATCTTATTGATGAGAACCTGCAATTGTGCCTAAAATTAAAAACAACATACAAACCTGACTTACCCCAACTTTCCAAGGAGATGCAAGGTCATTGTTCACATTAGTTTGTCGGTCATTGTCATGATTTAATTTTATGGATATTGTAAGGTAAATTGTAGGGAATTTAATTTTGTCAATAAATGATATCATTAAGTATGATATCAAGTTTTATTCAATGTACCTATAGTTTAACTAAGACTTAAAACTTTAAGTAAAGTTTATTAAGTTAATTTTAGGGAACATTGTGGAGTGAAAGAAGATGTAGTGTCGAGGATAGAGAAAGGTATGTTGAGGTGGTTTGGACATGTAGAGAGGATGAACAAAAGGAGACAGATGGAACAAGTATATAAGACGAGTGTGGGTGGGAGAGTTGGAAGGGGCTGACCTCAGCGAACATACCTCAATCAGATTGAGGACTTTTTTAGCAAAGGCCAGCTTAGGAGTACCCTAATTAAGTTAATAACAATGTACCTACCTATATAGTTTAAGTTGAAAAAAATTTGGCTCTCAAAAGAAATTTCAATCTTTGTACTGTTAATATATGGCTCTGTTGACTAATGAGTTTGCTGGCCACTGGTCTACCCTGTTAGCAGCAGTCATCCTATTCTGCAAAGATCCACTTTATATGACCCAGTCAAAAAAGGCAAATAAAAGATAAACCTCGAGCAAGACTTGTTAGGTACCCAGATCTTTGATGATCAAGACTGCCAGGCCCTGCCCTGGCCAGTGTGGCTCAATTGGGTGAGCATCGTTCCATGCACTGTCACCAGTCAAATGTGTGTGGCAACCGATGGAAGGTTTCTCTCTCAAATAAATATAAACCAATAAAAACACAAAAAAGAAAAAGACTGCCAGACCCACTGAAAGCTAAATGAGAAAACAGCATCAAAGCCTGAACGCATTATTCATAAGCGAGACCCAACTCAATCCATAGGATGCTACACACAGAGGTATGAATTACCAGGTGGGAGTGGTGATAAACTGTCTTTTCAAAATGGTCACCACTGTCCCCTAAATCCTCCAACATGACTGAGGAGCCCCAGACCTGGTAACCAGGCTGTGCGACAGGACAAGCCTCTGATGCAAAAGGGGCAGAAGGCACGTTTGGAAATCTCACGTTTATCAGATGGCTGCCTCTACCAGGTGGCTCACATGTATTATTCTCACTACCTTCACAGCATCATGAGACATAGGGCAAAATGCATGACAAACTGCACCCCAGCCTCAAAGACGAGACATGAATGTCAATGGAGAGCACCTGGGAACTAGACAGGATTCCTCAGACCAAAAGTGGGGACCAATGAGAGGAATACTTGACCTCACCTCAGCTAAGACATGGCTTTCAGGGGTACCATGCTGCATCTTGAGTCTACAGAGTGAAGTCAGCGCCATAGGTTTCTGCCTCCTACAGAACACACCTGCACAAACAAAAGGCAGAAGAATGGCTAACTCCATGTCTGGGTGTCCAGTCAGGAACACACCATTCGAACATGAAGCAGAATGCAAGTCATGGTTCGAGTCTACAAATACAGATTCCAAAGATCCCCAGGCCTGAAAATGTCTTCTCTAGTAAAACTCAGGGTCACCCTTTTCAAGAGAATCCACAAAAGTACAGGTTAAATGTCAGCGAAAGGAGAATAACAGTCAATGTGCTTGACTCTCCTCTGTGACCAAGAAAACTCCTCAATTTTCTGGTAGACTGTGACAATACAAACTGATTCAGAATTGATAGAATCCTCTTTGCCCCCAACTTAATTTTTTTTCTTCCATTAATTTGATATTACCGACGGCTCCTGGAGAAGCAATGTAACTGTGCTCAAGAGTTGAGGAGCAAAATGACAAACATCACTGGCTGTCTTGAATAATTACTACTAGAGGCCCGGTGCATGAAATTTGTGCACGAGGGGTGGGGGTGGGGAGGTCCTTCAGCCCAGCCTGCTCCCTCTCCAATCTGGGACCCCTTTAGGGATGTCCAGGCAGGATCGGGCCTAAAGGGGCAGTCAGACATCCCTCTCACAATCCAGGACTGCAGGCTCCTAACTGCTCATCTGCCTGCCTTCCTGATCACCCCTAACTGCTTCTGCCTGCCAGCCTGATCACCCCCTGCCAGCCTGATTGATGCCTAATTGTAGCCAGTATGTTTGTTTCTAACTGCCCTCCCCTGCAGGCCTGGGTCCCCCCAACTTCCCTTCCCTTCAGGTCTGGTCCCTGTCAACTGCCCTCCCCTGCTGGCCATCTTGTGTCTACATAGGGGCAGGATCTTGTGTGTTGGAGTGTTGGTCAATCTGCGTATTACTCTTGTGTCTACATAGGGGCAGGATCTTGTGTGTTGGAGTGTTGGCCAATCTGCATATTATTCTTTTATTAGATAGGATAGAGGCCTGGTGCACAAGTGGGAGCCAGCTGGTTTGCACTAAAGGGTGTCTTGGATCAGGGAGGGTGTTCCCTTGGGGCATGGAGTGGCCTGGGCAAGGGGCTTGTGATGGTTTGCAGGCCAGCCACACTCCCCAGCGACCCAAGAGGAGGCCCTGGTATCTGGGATTTATTTATCTTCTACAATTGAAGCTCTGTAGCCTGGAGTGGAGCCAAGACTTCTGATTGCTCAGCGGCAGCAGCCACTGAAATTTTGTTGCTTTAAGCGGAGGCCTGGATGGCCAGGGTTTGCGAAAATCTTGACTTTCTCCATCACCAGGGGCAACCCAAGCCTCCCTCCTGCTCTATGGCCATAGCCATTTGCATACTAACTCTGGCTGGGGGTATAGCTTGTGGGTGTAGCAGAAGTATGGTCAATTTGCATATCACTCTTAGACAGGATAGACTAGAGGTCCGGTGCACAAAATAAGTTTGTCCCTCAGCCCACTCTGTACCGTCTCCAATCTGGGACCCCTTGAGGGTTGTTTAACAGCCCACTTAGGACCCAATAGGATCAGGCTTAAATAGGCAGTTGGACATCCCTCTCACAATCCAGGACTACTGGCTCCAAACCACTCACCTGCTTCTGCCTGCCAGCCTAATCACCACCTTTTAATCACCCCCCATGCCAGCCTGATCGGCACCTAACTACTCCCCTGCCAATCCAATTGCCCCTAACTGCTCTCTCCTGCTGACCTGGTCACTCCTAACTGCCCTCCCCTGCCGACCTGGTCACCCCCAACTGCCCACAACTACCCTCCCCTCCAGGCATCTTGTGGCAGCCATCTTGTGTCTCAGAGTGATAGTCAATTTGCATATTACTCTTTCATTAGATAGGATTGTCATACACTCCTATAAATTTATAAAGCAGAACCCATGAATTATACATGCCCTTCAGCACTATCTGAATTCACTCCACTGAGAGAGACAAATGTAAACACATGGACTGGTTTCTGAGAAGTAGATCCTTAACTTGAAAAGACAGAGTGAAGCCCACAAGTCAGGGGGTCGCCCAGTCACTATATCACATGGGGCCAGAGAAGCTCTAAAGAGAATAGCAGGAGGAAACAGCTAGTGTGTGCAAGTTCCAGGATTCGGGACAGCTGCGCCCTTCAAACATGGGAAAACTCCTTTCAGCAATCCTCTCCCACATTATCCATGACCAGGGCACAGGGCCCACTATCACTTTCTTTCTTTTTTTTTTTAATATATTTTATTGATTTGTTACAGAGAGGAAGAGGGATAGAGAGTTTGAAACATTGATAAGAGAGAAACATGGATCAGCTGCCTCCTGCACACCTCCCACTGGGAATGTGCCCGCAACCAAGGTACATGCCCTTGACCAGAATCGAACCTAGGACCCTTCAGTTCTCAGGCCGACACTCTTTCCACTGAGCCAAACAGGTTAGGGCCCCACTTTCGAATGCAGGAGCAGAAAAGGACGGTTAGGGTGGGAGAATGGTGCTAGGGGCATGGCTGAGACAGGCGAGCAGCCCATCTGAGCAGAACTCCAACAGCTTCTGCTGAGTCCTGCAAAGACCTTCTGAAATCTCTGCCAGAGTCTGGACACTACCAGCATAAAAAATCAGAAATGCTTTTGGGCTGGGAAAGATCAGGATCATGTGGTCATGACACCACCATGTAAAAAAGTTAAAAAACCTTCTCTGCTACCCCAGCTTTGATTTTTCAGATGAAGAAGTAGAGAGGAGACTAGGTCACAGCTGGATAGGTTCAGAGGTGGGACCAGAGTCTCTGTTGTCTAAACCTATATGCTTTCCGTGACAGCAGCCTGCTGACACTCTAGCACTTGGAAGGGTGATGTCCCAGGGAGCCCTTTACCCAAGCAGATTCTTAGAGGCCCCTCTCCTGTAGGCATGTGAAGGACTGCCCAGAGCAGAAACACAACTGTGAACTCACGAATGCTCCCTTTACCTCCCTTCCTCTCACATTTCACCCAAGTGCCAGGGAAGATGCATGTGACTTTACAGATGTAACAAAATTTCAGAGTGGTCTAAAAAACTTACCTCAGGACACCATGGTGTAGCGCTCGGCTGATAAGGAGACTGACATGAAGATGACTGCCATCTCTCATGGCACCTCTGTACCAGCCGACCCATCTGCAAGGGACAAGCCATGAATGGACACTTGTAGCAGGCCTTGGGGGCACAGAGAACATGGCACAGTAGCTGGCAGATTAGAACACCCACAAATGTGGGCTGTTACTATGAGTACCTGAATGGCCACACTGCAGTCCCAGAAACAAGAACTGAACTCTAGGAAAGGGTCTGCAGATCGTCTGTCATCAGGATTAACATCCGTGTTATCCTATGTGCCAACTGTGATGAATTTGTTGCTAACAAGTCTATGTTGAAAGGATGCCGAGCCCAAGTTTTAGGAAGGGTGCCATGGTTGACTGGCAGTGATTAGTAGGAACTGGAAGGGTACCGGGTAAGAGAAGGACCCATGTCTACCATCTAGTTTAAGAGCTGCTCACATATATATCTCAACTGTACTGTGCATGGCCCAGCTCTATTACTACTCAAGTCCCTGCCCCGTAATCTAAGGGAAGAGAGAAAACCACCCCTGATGGGCCATGGGCCCTGTCCATGGCAAGAAGAAAGGTAGACCACAAGAAGTCTATCTTTCAATTGAGAAACAACACTTTTCCAGTGGGTGGGCGGGCGGGGAGGGAGGGAATATCTCAGTCCAGGGCATTGTTCCACGGTTCATCCACAATGGGATGAGCCTCATTTTGTTATTTTGCTTTGTTTCTGTCCAGGTGCTGTATGTCACCCCTGAACACAATGCAAAACAAGACGGAGGCATTGCCCTCAAGATCGCAGCACTGGGACATGATAAACAAGCCAACACTTTCCAGGTGTGATTGGTGCTAAGAGGTGGGACTGAGGATGTGGCATGTGATGGGGAAGCAGAAAAAGGTTCCAGGAAGGGAGCCCTAGGAGGAGAGTGACTGTCCCTTAACCATAAACTAGGGGTGGCAGGGCAAAAGGGACTCTCAAAGAGCTGCACAGCATCAGGTACCAGGAAGTAACACAAAGTGGTGGGAAGACATGTCTGAAAGCGCCAGGGTTTGGAAGGGACATGGGTAGTCCCTCCAAACACGGGGAAAAGCTTTCACAGTTCCTCTCCCTGCACTATCAATGACCAGGGCACAGGCAGCCCACGATCACTTTCGAATGCAGGGGCAGAAAAGGGCAGAGAGTGAGGTCAGAAAGGAGGACACTGCCAGCAGCCTGGGAAATGGCTGAAGTGAGAGGGACCAGCACATGGGTCAGTGATCAGATTACAACCAAAGATTACAAAAGCCACATCTCATTTTCAGAGATTACATACCAAGTCCCTGCCAAGAGCTGAGAGTTAAAAAGAAGACTAACCGTAGGTATATTCCGATTCCTTGAGTTCCGAAAGACTGGGTGTGAGTGGCACCAATACTGAACATTTGGCAACATTCCCACTCAGGCTCCTAAAGAGCGCTGCTGGTCAGGACATAAACCCAGGCTTGGCTCTAAAACGCAGCCCTCTGTCCATTCCAGCACGCTGTTTCCTCTCAACATCACTGGAGCCTTCACCAGCTGCTCTCAGAAGGCTAGGACCTATGCCTGCTGACCCCAGGGGTCAAACCTGGGGACACTGGGAAGCAGCCTTCACCTGCGCTCTCACCCCTCACACCTCATCACCTACACACCTCTGGCCTATTAGCCTGCATAGACCTTGAGCTCTAGGGAACCAGACAGTACATCACTTACCTGGGATCTCATAATTCAGGATCTCCCTGGGGACATTTCTCATTCATGGGATAGCAATCACATGACACTCCTGCAAGGGACAAGAAGCCAGCATGTGATTGGCCACTTGACACTGCTTATATGTCCAGAAACCCATCATGCTCAACAGAAAGTCACTTGGGGAATCCAAGTGTTAGGATATGAATGCCATGATAGCCTGTCTCCCTTGCACCTCAGTCTACCTCATGCTCCGTCACTGCCACTCACCTAAGGCTGTCCCCACAGGAAGAGGCAAGAGTGGGTCCTCTGAATATGAGGAAAACCTTACAACTTTTCCTTTGCCTGCATTACAGGACACGGGCCCCCTTACTCACTTCAAACTCAGGCAGAGAAAAGGACACAGAGCTGGTGAAACTGCAGACCAGAGCCAGAAGACCACAGCTATGGCTCCATAAGCAACCCATGCATCGCCTGAGGCAGGACCCCTGCTCAGTCTCCTCTGTTAAGGCCTCCCAGACACCAGCTCTGAGCCAACACTCAATCCTGACAGCAGGGGCCTGGAGGCCTATAAAAGGTGGTGTGAGGGTGATGGTGTGTGAAAGCTCCAGGGTTTGTAAGGGATGGGGTGGACCCTCCAAACACGGGGAAATGCTTCCAGCAACTGCTATCCCTGCACTACCAATGACCAGGGCACAGGCAGCCCACGATCACTTTCGAATGCAGGGGCAGAAAAGGCAGAATATGAGCCACAAAGAGGAACCCATGTAAACAGCCAAGCCCAGGATCCTGAGCACTATCATCACTCCATATAGAGTCCATCTCCCCTCATAAGGGTCCATAGGACCCGACAGGCTTGGCTCAGTCAGTGACTGAACATTGGTCGCTCAAATCCGGGTCTTCCCCATGCCGATGGTGCAGGCTTCATGCCCAGTGTGGAGTGTGCACGAGGCAGCCAATTATCACTGATGTGTCTCTCTCTCTCTCTTTTCCTCTCTGAAATCAATAAAATTTAAAAAAAGAAGAAACTTAACCAAAGTTTCACAGGTAAGGAGGGGCTGAGTCAGCTATGCACCTTTCTGGCCCCCAACCCAGCCCCACCTACACCACCAGGCCCCTGTGGCACAAGTGCTTTGCCAGACAGTTCCCGGAGCCCAGGTGAACTCCAGGACCACCCCCTCGGCGGTGGGGCGGGAAGGCAACAAGCCCGGGAGTTCCAGGGGCTCAGGCAGCAGCACTTACCTGGGGGGGAGGGGCTCACCCTCTGGCCACAGTGCAGGCGCCTCAGGCAGTGTCTTCAGGGCCCTGGAGAGAAGGGGGCTGGCACATGCAGAGCCCCAAAGGCCGTCCGAGGGGGAGCTGTCATCTGCCTCCAAGAGCCGGAGTCCTGTGGCCTGGGCCAGAAGAGCAAGGGGAAGGCTTTAGTGCAGAGCAGGGGGAGGACTCCGGGGCCCTGGGAGCACCCCTGAATTTAATGCTCAGCCAACAGGTCAGTAAATGGAGGTTCAACACTTACCTTTAGGGCAGCGGTTCTCAACCCTTGGGGGTCAAACGGGCCTTTCACAGGGGTCCTTTCACAGGGGTCGCCTAAAACCATCGGAAAATGTAGCAATGTAGTTTACTGTTGTTACATTAAGACTGTTACCCATGCTACACCACGATTCAAGACAAAACTTCATTTATTTGCCATTAGAAATATTTCACAATATCTAATTGTGATGATCACTATGCTTTAATTATGTTCAATTTGTAACAATGAAAATAACATCCCGCACATCAGGCATTTACATTATAACAGCAGCAAAATTTTACAAAGTAGCAACGGAAATAATTTTATGGCTGGGGGGGGGTCACCACCCCATGAGGAACTGTCTTAAAGGGTCGTGGCACCAGGAAGGTTGAGAACCGCTGCTTTAGGGTTATTCTGCATTTCTTCTTGCTGCTTCTTCAGCTCCTCGTGGGTCTTGCTCAGCTCCTCGTGGGTCTTGCTCAGCTCCTCGTGGGTCTTGTTCAGCTGCTCTTGGTTCTTCTTCACTTCCTCGTGGGTCTTGCTCAGCTCCTCGTGGGTCTTGCTCAGCTCCTCGTGGGTCTTGTTCAGCTCCTCTTGGTTCTTCTTCACTTCCTCGTGGGTCTGGCTCAGGCTGTCGAATTTGTCTTCCATTCTTTTCATCCACCTTATGATCATTTCTCTGAACTCTTTCTCTGGCAGGCTTATTTCTGCTTCTCTTCCGTTTACTTCCTTTTCTGGTGAAACCCGCCTTTCTGTCGTAGGTGGGCTGTTCCTCTTCCTGCCCATGGTCTTCCTGCTCCGGGTCCCCGGCTGCTCGCTCGGGGGGTGCCTCCGCCCGCCGCCGCCGCCGCCGCCGCTTTCAGACCTCCGCAGACAGCCCTGCGTTAGGGTTATTAAAGGGCAAGGATTAGGGCCATAAGGACACCGTGTAGGCAACAGACGGGCGGCTCCGGGAGACTAAATGCCGGGGCAGAGAAAACCTGGGGCTTCGTGGCCCGTCAGGCCCGGGCTCACTCACACGCCGCTCTGGCCCCGTGTCTGGCCGTCCGCGGGCACAGGCCTCCCCCTCGGGCGCGTGAGGACGGGGGATCGGACGCCCGGCCGGCTCCGAGGCAGCGTCGGCAGAGGGGTGCGGCCGACCTGACGCCCTTTTCTCCGCGGCACCAACCCGGGCCCAGACTCGGAGCTGACCTCCGGCCTCAGTTTCCCGATAGGGGAAGGCGCAGACCACGCGCCCCTCGCTCTCCGCAGTGGACTCACCTGGGTGCCGCGACCCACGAGCGGCTCGGGGACAGCGGCGGAGAGAGCCGACCCTGCGGGACGGCGTGGATGTCAGAGGATTTCGGGAGACGGCGTGGGTCGACCGCCGACAGGAGCCACGCCACCAGGACCTTCCTCCGGATGCGCGGCGCCGGCGAAAACGAGGCTGCGGCGCGGCTTGCGGCCCAGAGCGGCGCCTCCCCGGCCAAAGCCCGCGAAAGTGGTTCCAGCGCCCCCTGGTGGAGCGGAGTTCAAATTCTGACTCTGGAGCGTCTGGGTTAATTTGCCAAAGCAGTCTGGAATTAGAGAAATAACATTCTTTTTGCTCTGAAGGTGTTCCTCGGTTACTGATTTGCCGTTAATATGTAGAAATGATCACTCTTCCACGTGAGGAACTTTTATTATCAGGATCTCATTGTTCACTGTGTTCAATTTGGGCAAGAGGAATTTGTCTGGGTGGCCACCGTATTCATAGCACCTGGTTTAGTGGCTGGCACAGTTGAACAAATGAGTGAATTCTGTCCATGTATTCATTTGGCCATCACCAGTCTAAAATATTGTCTGAGACTGGAGTGTGAGGGAACCTAGAGGGATATGCGGGTGCTTCCCATCATAAAATTAAATGGGAAGAGTCATTGAAGCAGAAGGGACTTGATCAGATTTGCATAGTGGCAGAGAAGGCAGAGGTCCTGTGCTCCCAACATCACACTAGACACTGGCCTGGGAAGGGACTCATGGCTCCCAAATCTCACAAGCTCTAACACTGCCTGTGTCCAAAGCCAGGTCTACCTCTCAGACCCGGGGCAACCCTGCCACTAACTCAGCCCACATTCTAAAGTGTAAAACAGCGCACCCTTGGCCCAGAGTCAGATTCCTGGCGCTCACTATGTCCACACAATCCAGATGTATGCAACCGAGAGAAAATGCAGCTCTCTGAGCATGCGAACACTCCACATTCAGTGTTCTGGGAGAATTGCTGGGATTCTAACACTGTGAGAAAATTGGGGGTGGGGGGTGGTCTCTGTGATGGGGAGGGACATGAGATGCTGTGGCTGTAAGGACACTGGACAAAAGGGTCAGGTATACACACTGTGGCCACCCAGCCTGCTGCCCTCTCCTGCCTCCCGCTCTTGCTCTTACTCCATGCGACCTTGGCTAAGGGACCTAACTTCTCTGCCTAGCCTTAGTTGTCCTTTTCTGAAAGATGGGCAGAATCAGAGCTCCCCCCTCATAGTGTTGCTGTGAAAATTAAGTGAAACGACTCATGTCAAGAGCATTCCACAGAGAACATGGGGAAGGCATGGTAGTTGCAATACTTTAGAACCTCTGAGAAAGCTGAGGGCTTCTGTCACTGTGAGGGCCCTGTGGAATTATTTATGGGGCCAGAGCAAAGTTTGGTGGGCCAAACTTGACATTTAAAATAATTGAATGAAAACTGTGTTCCTTATTTTTAGTGATTATAAAACTTACTATCTAAGAATGGTCAGAAAAGCTATGAGGCCTGCCTGATATTTCTCTAGGGACAGGAGAAAGAAACTTCTGCTTAGAAAGTCTAAAGAGGCTGGCAAAAAAAATCCCAAACAACACAAAATTATGATTACATATGAGGAGTCCTGTTTTCAACATACTAGTTGCATTAATAATGGATTGGGCTGTAGCTCTGAGGCCAACATTCCACCAATCTAGAATCTGTGACCTCACAGTAACTGAGAGAGCCCCTTCCCTTTCAGGGGGTGGGGACGGGTGGGGGAATGAAACTGCTGGCCTGGCAGATTGTTCCAAGGAGTTGATGCCCAGGGTCAAGGCTGGAAGTCAGCAACTGGCCCTGTGAGGCCTGCGGGAGCTCCAGGCTCCACCCCCACACTAAGAATGATCACCATGCTGGAGACCTTGATGTATCTGTCCATTCTCCTCCTTGTCTTCTTACTGCTCCTCTGTTACTGCGTCTTTCGGAGGCAATAGGCTCAGGCTCCTGCAGGTAGGAGCTGAGGCCTAGTAGAAGCCTTGACCATTCCATCCCCCTGGGGCTTCTCAGGCAGGTCAGGTTCTCCCTGAGCTGCCTCATGCCCTGGATCTTGGCCTGTTTTGGAGTCTCCAACAGCCCCAAGCCCTCTCTGGATGCTCTGACAGACTGAGATGAGACCCAGGGTCAGCTCCCACCAGGATCTCAGCACCTCCTTCTCCCTGAGTCCCCTACTTGGGTCCTCTGAATCCCACAATCTCTCTCTCTGGTTTTGCTTCTGGTTCATTAAAGACCACTGGTTTTGAAGAGGAAACCAATGTGGGCCCAATAATGATATAAATGACTCAGGCAGCCTCTGCCATGTGGACAGGCATGAGAAGTTGTGGTCCTCTTCCTTCAAAAATTAGCAAGGATGTGCCCTGGAGAATGGAGTCCTAGATAAAGACAGATAACCTCAGCATTGAGATTGGCATTTCCTCCTATCCACGTGGATGAACCTTGAAAACCTTCTTCACTAATGAGTCTGGATGATTAATTAACTTGGGCTTCCCTGAACAACAACTTTGAACCTTCCTTGCTACTAAATACTGTATTTTCCAGTGTATAAGATGACTGGGCATATAAGACGACCCCCAACTTTTCCAGTTAAAATATAGAGTTTGGGATATACTCGCTCTATAAGACGACTCCTGACTTTTGAGAAGATTTTCCTGGGTTAAAAAGTTATCTTATACGCTGGAAAATATGCTAACTGAGATATTTGTGGCTAATTACTTACACTTTCTGGGCTTGAGAATTGTTAACTTTCTTGCCTGAATACTTGGGTATTCCAGGACAATGATACACCACTTTGGCTCATTATCTTTCACCATGCTAGCTGACCACATCAGTTCTTCACTCTGAAGACCTTGGGTTTCTGCTCTGGCTGGGTGACTCAGTTGGCTAGAACACTGGCTTATATATCACAATGTTGTAGGTTCATTTCCCGGTCGGAGTACATACTTGGGTTGTGGGTTAGATCCCCAGTCAGACTCGTATAAGAGGCAACTGATTGATGTTTCTCTCTCTATCCCTCTCCCTTCTTTTCCTAGTGAGGATTAAAAAGAGAAAAAGAAAAAGACCTTGGAGTTTCCTAGCCAAGGACATTAAACATCCTTGGCTATTTTTCTGGGACTTCCAGGATAAAAATAGAAGATTGCTTCTATGATTTTACCATTATGTATGATATTGGCTGATGTTTACACTGTATATTCTATTTCTAAAATTTAAAAAAGTTTTAAAAGTTATAAATGGATATTAATTTTTATAAAGTGATAATAATGATGATAACTAAAACTAATTAAACTAGCTTACCATAAACAACTATTAAAAACACTTATGGTACTGCATTTCAATGTATTATTCTACCTATTTTTAAATTGTGATAAAATCTACATAAATATAAAACTTACCATCTTGACCGTTTTAAATACTCAGTTCAGAAATGTCAGGTACATTCACATTGTTGTGCAACCATCACCACCATCCATCTCCAGAATGCCCTTCATCTTGCAAAACTGAAACTGTTCCCATTAAACAAAGAAGACAGACGTGGTCTCTGACTTGGTTGGTTGTAGTTTAGTGCGGATAATAAACAAATGAGCCAGCAAATGTAGTAATTAAAAATTGTGACAAGTTCTACAGAAAAAGCTGGGGCACTGATGTAAAACCAATGAAATAAGAGCAGAAACTAAAATGCATTAAAATGAGTATAATCATATTTAGAGCAACCCTCCCCAGACTCAATAACAAAAGGATGTTTGAGCTTTGGCACACCTTTTGCCATTGTAAAGGGATGGCCCTTGAAAGAATGGTAATTAACTTTGGATCTTCAGCAAGCCATTTTGAGCTGGGAGTGAAGGTTTATTATTTCTCACCCTTGGGGCCTCTTTTCCATACATACAATTAAAGCAAAGTTTAAAACCAGTGTAGTCTCCCCAACATCTCTCATTTTCAGTTAGGAAGAAAAGAGAAGGTGTGAAAAGGGAGAAGAAAAAAAGGCAACAAAAGTTGAAATAAAGACTATTTTGAACTAATAGATCCTGGTTAGGTGACTCTTTTCATGGATTAGTAGAAACTTAAATTTCTACCTGGCCTAGTTACTGTCAGGCCTCCACTTAGCCTTGGCCACAAAGGAAGCCCCAAAGCATAAAAGGGTGAGTAGGATAAAGAGATAAGAGTTGAGGAGTGGAGAATCTATCAGGATGACTAGGAGGCTAGGGATTCTCTAATGTCCAGTGGAGATAGATGGGGAGCTCACCTTTGAGTCATCTCTGTGGAGTCCTGAGTTGTAAATCTAGGACCTGGATCCCTAGTAGCCTATAGATATTTCACAGCATCCTCTATGACCCACAGTCTCAGATTCAAATCAAGTCCAAACTCTTAGCATTAACTGTGTATCAGTAGCCTCTCTGGCTATTGGAAGGCCTCACTTGTCAAGAATGACCCAAACCAGGGCTTTGGTTCAATAATTTGTACAGTATCTTGCCAATGACCACATGTCATGACTTCCAATAAGAAGGAGGAAGGGTTGCCCAGCCAGCATGACTCAGTGGTTGAGTGTCAACCTATGAACCAGGAGGTCACAGGTGGATTCCTGGTCAGTGGGTTGTGGGGTTGGCCCACAGTGTGGGGCGTGCAGAAGGCAGCCAATCAATGATTCTCTCTCATCATTAATGTTTCTATTTCTCTCTCTCTGAAATCAATAAAAATGTAAAATAAAAAAGGGGGAAGGAGGTTTAAGAGCTTTTAATGTTGGCAGAGTTTAAATAAAGGGTGAAATTAGAGATAATGAAGGGGTTTCCCCAAAGGTATTGACTTAATTAAAATTGAGTAACTATGGGTTCTACTGATACTAGGTTATAAACAATCAGAAATAATCACACTTTCAGTAAAGCAGTATCCACCCTACCAGGAAGAGAGGCAATAAATGGTGATTAAATGATTCTTATCACACATCTTTCCTGATGATCCTGGTTCCTGAATCTGGGAGTGGAGAGAATTGTGTTCTAGACCAGGCTGGGCAAACAATGACCCACGGGTTGAATCTAGCCTGTTGCTTGTTTTTGGACAGTCCTCAAGCTAAGAATGATTTTACATTTTTAAATGGTTGAATAAAATGTAAAAGATGAATAGCCCTGGCCGGGCGACTCTGTTGACTGGTGCATTGAAAGAATGATAATTAATTTTGGATCTTCAGCAAACCATTTTGAGCTGAAGGTTGCAGGTTCAATCCCCTGTGGGGGTGTGTGTAGGAGACAACTGATCGAAGTTTCCCACATTGATCACATGTGTTTTTTTTTTTAATCTGAAAAATAAAGATTTATTAAATATATATGAAGGTAATAAGCTGGCAATTTCATGTTCAGAAAGTCCTCCGTCCTCCATGTACTATGCCTGTGAAAATAGACTTTCTCCCAGTTTGATAAAATATATTATAAAATCCATAATCATGATTTTTCCAGGTCCTACCATTCTTTTTTTTTTTTTTAGTATTTTTTATTTTATTTATTTTTATTTTTATTTTTTTGAATTAAATCTTTATTATTCAGATTATTACATTTGTTTCTCTTTTTTCCCCTCCATAGCACCCTTCCACCCAGTTCCCATCCTTCCCTCTGCCCTTACCTCCCTCCCATTGATCTCATCCATAGGTGTATGATTTGATCACATGTGTTTTTTTTTCTTTCTCTTTCTCTAAAAAAATCAATAAACATATCCCTGGTGAGGATTAAAGAATAATAATAATAAAATATGAATGATATTTTATGACACCAAAATTAAGTAGTACAATCTACATCAGCATTACTAAACTAAACATTATTTCCAACTCACAGTGAAGTAACAATTAGAAAAAATTTTAAATCATCACAGTGAAATTTCTTGACAAAAACAAACAGTAAAAATGAGGTGGAAGCCACAGTAAGTTTGAGTGGCTTATTTGTTAGCCAAATAAGGAAAACCGATAGTGGGTTAATTAAATAGTGATTGATTGCCACTACTGAAGGAATGTGTCCAGAGAAAATAAACTTGTTTTAAGACTATTATTCTTTTTGGGAGAATACTTGGCCAAAGAATTGATGAGATGAGGAACAACATTAATAGTCAATTAAAAATTAGGGTGAATAATTTTTCAATTTTTTTTTTTTACTCTTGATGAATCCAAGAGATGTTACTGATACTACGAGGTTGTTTTTTATTCTAAAAGTCAATGCTGACTTTGAAGTGAAAAAAAGAATTAGTCTCTATGAATATTCTGTGTTATAACAAAAGGGGAAATTCTACAACTTCTTTGTGCTAAGATGTATTAAACTTACAGTTATAAAAATATGTGTGAAGCAGAAAAGAGCTTACTTCACAAATTTACAAAGCTTGTGAAAATGTAACGTTTAAGGCTTATTCATTAGCAGGTGTTTTGTAGAAAATATTTGACTATTATGTGTTGCTGAAACAGTAGTGTGAATGGTGAACTTCATTTGCTTTTATGGACTTAACCATCAGTTCTGTTGATTTTTGTCAGGAATCTTTCCTTGTGGCTTGGCAGTAGCAAAATTTCACTGTGGATTTTAAAAAATCTTATCTAATATTGAATTTTTGTTTCTTAATGAAAAGAACTAGCCCCAACCTAATGGAACACTGAATGGCTTGGTAAATTAGCTTTTGAGGCAGACATAATATTTCCTAATGAATTGAACCTAAAATTTTTTGAAAAGCAAAATTTCAATGATATGCAAATCTTAAACTGTAATAGTCATTTTGATAACAACCAATGTTGCTTGAATCCTTTTTAAAATTTATTTTTATTGTTAAGGGTATTGCAGATGTCCCCTAGTTCCCTCTCCTTTGCTCTCCCTCTGTCTGCCTCCTGCCCCATCCAGGCCTTTACTATTTTCTGTGTCCATGGCTATGCATATATGCATATAAATTCTTTGGTTAATCTCTTCCTGGCCCCCTTTCCACCCTCCCCCTGAGATCTATTAATCTGTTCCCTGTTTCTATGTCTCTGGACCTATTTATTCATTAGATTCCACATATAAGTGAGATCATGTGATATTTGTTTTTCTCTGACTGGCTTATTTTGCTTACCATAATAATCTTCAGGTCCATCTACACAGTCTCAGGATAAGAGATCCTTCTTTTTTTTTTTTTTTTTTTTACAGCAGCATAGTATTCCATTGTGTAAATGTACCACAGCTTTTTTTATCCACTCATCTACTGATGGGCACTTGTGCTACTTCCAGATTTTAGGTATTGTAAATAATGCTGCTATGAACATAGGGGTGCATATATTCTTTCTGATTGATGTTTCAGGACTCTTAGGGTATATTTTACTTCCTCCCTTTCATTTTGGATGCCTTTTATTTTTTCTTCTTGTCTAATCCCTGTGGATAGGACTTCTATGTTGAATAAAAGTGGTGAATGTGGACAATCCTATCTTGTTTTTGTTTTTAAGGGCAATGTTTTTAGTCTTTGCCCATTCAGTATGATGCTGGCTGTGAGTTTCTCATATATGGCCTTTATTATGTTGAGGTATATTCACTCTATTCCCACTTTCTGAGAGTTTTTATCAAAAATGGGTATTGGATTTTGTCAAATGCCTTTTCTTAATCTATTTATATGATCATGTGATTTTCATCCTTCATTTTGTTTATATGATGAATCACATTTATTGATTTGTGAATATTTTATCAGCCTACATCCTTGGAATAAACTCCATTTGGTCATGAAGTATAATCTTTTTGATGTATTGTTGGATCTGATTTCTTAATATTTTGTAGATTATTTTAGCATCTTTGTTCTTCAGGAATATTGGCTTGTAATTTTCTTTATTTGTAATGTCTGTTTTTGAAATTAGGATAATGCTGGCCTTGTAAACAGAACTTGGAAGTATTCTAAAGTTCAAATCTTTTTGAATTTTTTGTAATAGTTTGAAGAGGATAAATGTTAGTTCTTTTTTGAATATTTAGTAAAAGTTGCCTGTAAATCCATCCGGTCCAGGGATTTTGTTTGTTGTTTTTTTTTTTTAATTTTTATTTCTTTAATATTAGTTGTTATTGGCTTCTTCAGGTTTTCTGATTCCTCCTGATTGAGTTTCAAAATATTGCATATCTCTAGGAATTTGTCCATTTTGCCCTGTTATCTATTTTGTTGGCAAATAGATGCTTATCATTTTTTCTTATAATCCTTTATATTTCTGTGATGTCAGTTGTTATCGTGCTCTTTTCTTTTCTGATTTTATTTATTTGATTACTCTCCTTTTGTTTCTTAATGAGTTTGGCTAAAGGTTCATTAGTCTTGTTTACTTTTTCAAAAAACCAGTTCTTGGTTTCATTGGTCTTTTGTATTTTTTTTAAATCTCTATGTCATTTATTTCTACTCTAATCTTTATTATTTTCTTCCTTCTACTTTTTGCCCTTGTTGTTTTCTTTCTAATTACTTTAGTTGTAGTGTTAGATCGTTTAATTGAGCTTTTTCTTGTTGCTTATGGTAGGCCTATAAAGCTGTGAACTTCTCTCTCAGGACTTCTTTCACTGTGCACTGTTGTGAGCTCATTTTCATTTGTTTCCAGGAAGTGTTTATTTTTTTCTTCATCTCTTTGGTAACACATTCATTGTTTAATAACATACTATTTTGCCTTCATGTGTTTGAATGTTCTTAAATTATAATTGATTTCTATCTTCAAGGCCTTGTGATCTAAGAAGATGCTTGATATAATTCAACCTTCTTGAATTTGTAGACTTGTTTTATGTCCTAATATGTGGTTTATCTTTGAGAATGTTCTATGTGCACCTGAGAAGAATGTATATTCTGCAGTGAAGTTTGTCAGATTTTAGTGCCTGCTAGGATTTCCCTTTGGGTTCTGCTCTTATGCCATCTGAGGCTAACGATTTTGTATGCTGATTTCAGGCCTCCCGGGAAGTATTTTGTGCCAGCCAATCTCAGAAGCTGTCCAAGTTTGGCTGTCGCAAACTGTTTAAAGTGTTATGTGACCCGCAGCTTGCTGCTGCTTTCCCTGGGTTTGTCTGCCCACAGGAAGAGCCACGTTGAGCTCCCAAGTCAGTTTTTTTAGCAGCATGGGGCCCTACTAAGCAGGTGGAGGATGTGTGGCCAGACTATTTCCCTATCCTCATCTGGGCTAAGACCCTCTTGGGCAGGCCGTTGGGTTTGCTGGAAGCCAGGAATTTCTATCTGCTCTCTTGTGAGAATGGGCTGCTTGAATCTTAAGTAATGTCAATCACTTTCCATGCTTTCAAACGGTAAAGCAATAATCCAGGTATCCACTCCTAAACAGACTTGCAGTGGACATATTTTCTAAGCTCAGACTAGTTCCAGGAGATTTCAAAATTTAAAAAGCAATTTGATGGTGCAGTTCAATAACTTTCCACTTACCTTACATTGGAGGTGATTGACACAATGATGTATTTAAAAAAGCAAATATCAAAAAAAGAATCTAATAGAATTCTAGAAATGCTTTCCAAATGACAATTATATTCCACTAAAATAATATGCTTGTGGAATGGTTCCCATATTTGCCAGTAACTGTCTGTGTGAGAAGACTTTTTCAAAGTTGAAATGTATAAAACAACATGAGAATGAACATTAACAGTTGAACATTTATAATTGGTTTTGATGAAGAGCACTAACTTTGAAACCCAGTTAAGCAAAATGTTACCTAGCTCACAATAACTTAATTTGTTTTTCTATGTAGGTTTTTATTACAAAAATAATTACACTTATTATTTTTAATTTTGTGAAAACATTTGTGGAAATGTATTCTCTCTTTTTTAAAATTTTTTATTTTTATTTTATTTATTTATTTTTAACTATATCTTTATTATTCAGATTATTACATTTGTTTCTCTTTTTTCCCTTCCATAGCTCCCCTTCACCCAGCTCCTACCCCTCCCTCTACTCTTACCTCCCCCTCATTGACCTCATCCTTCAGTGTATGAGTTTTGTCCAGTCTCTCCCTGCATCATTCTCACCCCTTTCCCCAAGAATTATCAGTCCACTCCCTTTTTGTGCTCCCGATTCTATTATATTCACCAGTTTATTCTGTTGATCAAATTTTTAATTCACTTAATTTTTAGACTTCTTTGTTGATAGATATGTATTTGTTGTTCATAATTTTTTATCTTTTACCTTTTTCTTCTTCCTCTTCTAAAAGAGTACCTTTCAGCATTTCATATAATACTGGTTGGGTGGTGATGAACTCCTTTAATTTTTCTTATCTGTGAAGCTCTTTATCTGACCTTCAATTCTGAATAATAGCTTTGCTGGATAGAGTATTTTTGGTTGTAGGTTCTTGCTATTCATCACTTTGAATATTTCTTTCCACTCCCTTCTGGCCTGCATAGTTTCTGTTGAGAAATCAGCTGACAGTCATATGGGTGCTCCCTTGTAGGTAATGAACTGTTTTTCTCTTGCTGCTTTGAATATTCTCTCTTTGTCTTTTGCTCTTGGTATTTTAATTATGATGTGTCTTGGTGTAGTCCTCTTTGGATTCCTTTTATATGGGGTTCTGTGTGCTTCCTGGACTTGTAAGTGTATTTCTTTCACCAGATGTGGGAAGTTTTCAGTCATTATTTCTTCAAATAGGTTTTCAGTATCTTGCTCTCTCTCTTCTTCTGGCACCCCCACAATTTTAATGTTGGTACGCTTGAAACTGTCCCAGAGGCTCCTTACATTATCTTCACATTTTTGGATTCTTTTTCTTCTTGCTTTTCCAGTTGAGTGTTTTCTGCTTCTTTATATTTCAAATTTTTGACTTGATTTTGCCTTCCTCTGGTCTGCTGTTAGGTCTCTGTATAATATTTTTTATTGCACTTAGTGTATGTTTAATTTCTAGTTGGTTCTTTTTCATCTCTAATTGGTCCTTTTTCATCTCCTCTTGGGTCTCACTAAATTTATCCATCTTCTCTAGGATATTCTTGAAAAACCTTATAACTGTGATTTTGAACTCTATATCTAGTTGTTTGTTTTCCTCCATTTCTTTTGTTTGTAATCTCTTCCTTTGTCTCCGAATTTTCACTATGCCAGGAGAACTTCTATGTTGGATTCAGCCTTATGATACAAGACTTGCAAAACTGCAAAAGCCTCTGTTGAGCTTGGGATGGGTGGAGTCTCAGGGCTTAAGGGTCTGCCTTGCCTTCCAGTCGGCCTCACCCTCCATGGCCACTGGGTCTCATGTGTCTCTGGGTAATCGCTGGAGCGGTCCCTGTGCACCCATGCAATGCCTCTAGACTGCTGCCTTTCCGGCTCTCCTGTGCTCTGGGACCATATGAGTCTGGGTCCGCAGGGTTTTGCCTAAAACTGGAGTTTAGTGGAGTTAGAAGTAGCTCAGTTGGGAGGCTCTGCCTCCCGCCCATTCGTGAAAGCCAGTGGCACAATCAGCAGTCAGTCTTCTGTGCGCAGTTCTTTGCGTGCCACCAGACTTCTTCCCTTTCGCGACTCCCCTTTATTTCCATGCACTTCTCCCTTTTCACAGTCCAAACTCCCCCTGTATGAGTTTCAGCTAGACCTGGGTATCAGTGCCGTAAGATAAAGGGCTCAATGCAGTTGGGAGTCTCTTTCTCCCTCCTGTCAGAGAAAGCCAGCCAGGATCTCTGGCACCTACTCTCTCCATGCACGTGTCTCTGTACCTCAGCTTTTTGCAGCTCTTCTGAGTTTCCATGAGCCCCTCTCTTTCCTTCTAGTTGTAGAATTTCCACTCAGCCAGCTTTCCTGTGGTTCTGGATGCTGTTCTTTCTGTCTTTTAGTTGTAGTTTTGAAATTGTTGTGCAAGGAAGCATTGTAGGTGTTTACCTATGCCACCATCTTGGATTACTCCTATTTTCTCTCTTGATACAAAAGTACATCCTATCTAATAAAAGAGTAATATGCAAATTGACTGTTCTTCCACTACACCCACCAGCCATGCCCACCAGCCAATCAGAGCAAGTACGCAAATTAACCCAACCAAGATGGCTACTGCCACAAATAGAGTAGGAGGGAGGCTTGGGTTGCGCCTGCCAATGGAGGAAGCCAAGCTTTCCGCAAGCCTTGGCCTGTGCTTAAGGCAACAAAGTTTCAATGGCTGTAGAAACAGAAGGCTTGGCTCTGCTCCAAGCTACAAAAGTTTCAATTGTAGAAGATAAATAAATCCCAGATACCAAGGCTCTGCTTGGGTCGCCGGGGGTGGGGTGGGGGATGGGGGTCGGGTTGGGGAATGTGGCCAGGCTGCAAACCACAACAGGGCCCTTTGTCCAGGCCACCCCATGCCCCAAGGGAACCTCCACCCTGATCCAGGACACTTCAGGGCAAACCAGCTGGTCCTCACCAGTGCACCAGGCCTCTATCCTATCTAATAAAAGAGTAATATGCAGATTGACCATCACTCCAACACACAAGATGATTGCCCCCATGTGGTCAAAGATCCTGCCCCCATGTGGACACAAGATGGCCACTACAAGATGGCCAGCAAGGAAAGGCAGTTGGCAGGGACAAGGCTTGCAAGGGAGGGCACTTGTGGGTGATCAAGCCTGCAGGGGAGGGCAGTTAGGGGTGATCAGGCCAGCAGAGGAGAGAAGTTAGGGGTGACCAGGCCCTCAGGAGAGGGCAGTTAGGGGCACAGGCTGGCAGGGGAGCAGTTAGGCATCAATCAGGCTGGCAGGGGAATGGTTAGGGGGTGATCAGGTTGGCAGGCAGAAGCAGTTAGGGGCAATCAAGAAGGCAGGCAGGTGAGCAGTTGGGAGCCAGCAGTCCTGGATTCTGAGAGAGATGTTTGACTGCCTGTTTAGGCCCGATCCTGCCTGGGCCTAAACGGTCAGTAGGACACCCCTCAAGGGGTCCCAGATTGGAGAGGGAGCAGGCTGGGCTGAAGGACACCCCCGCCCTCGCGCGAATTTCATGCACTGGGCCTCTAGTTCTATTATATTTATCCTTTTATATTATAACTACCTTTATCAATCCTTTTTATTACCTTCTATCCTTTGAGTATCATTATAAACTTAGAGTCTTTTGCAGTTTTAATATATCCCATTTAACCACAATAAAACTATTATTTGAAGCTCAAATGATCACATTCTGGTTTGGGCGGGGGCTTTGAAAGACTCATGAGTGTTGACATTCTTGAAGCATCTTTGCTTCCTGGAAACAACAGGATGTTCTAAACCCTCCTGTTTTTTTTCCTGCCATAAAAGATAATCATAATCTCCTTCCAGACAACCAGGAGGTCTTGTTCTCATAGCAGAAGGTTATGTTAAAGACCAAAATCCAGACACTGGAGAAGCACATGAGAGTGTGGATGGAGGGCAAAAGTATAGGTACTGCAGGAATTGCTTTTAGTAGTGACAGAGCTATAAATCTCTAAACAAATTCACATTGAGATTTCTGATTTAGCTCATCATGTTGCTATACCATAACTTAAAAAAACACCCATTTCTGTATATAATCTTACCAACCACTTAGATTTTCTTCTATTTAACAGCATTCTAGAAAGGGTAAGATAAAGGGAGACTGATGGAAGCTGGATGCATAAATCAGTAATTGGCAATGGTTTGGGGGGAGGGATGTGGTCATATTGAATGTAAAGGTTATGTAATGAAAAAAATTTATTTATTTCAGCCTATGAAGTGCTATGCTTTAATGACGATGCCTCTGCTCCATTTAGTCTAGATCTGGCAATGGAGGCATTCATGTACCAATGAACTGAAATGAGGACTTCAAAGGAAACATATAGGGTGTCCTAAGAATGTATTATAGGACAACCTGATTTGGAAGTGTTGAGCATTTATATAGATTGAAGCAAGAACATGGCACTTGGCAGGTGGATGGGAAAGAGCCGGGAACCAGGTTCAGAAGGAAGTTGCTCTACTTGGAAACATTAAAGGGCCCATACAACCAAGAGGTAAAATTATGGCTATTGTTGCTCTTAAAGAAATAACTTATTATATTTTCCTACAAAGTTTCATGAATGTAAAATAAAGTCTCAGAGGCTCAAAGTTTACAAACTATTGGTTTATAGTAAGAATGCAAAAGAGGTGAGAATGTGCCACCATGGTGACTGCAGTCATAATGCCAGTGTTTGTCAGCAAATATGCAGTGATGTAGTTTACAATGAGTTCCCCCATATGTGTATGACTCACATGGCATACATAGTCATTAGTCAGCAAGGCATTGGGACAGTACCAAGGTTTTTGGGGTATGTTAATGTTTTTCTCAGATCAGTTGCTAAGAAAATGGAAAACTTCCATTTATTTACTGAGGGTAGGGTAGGAATCATAGTTTATGTTTTCCAGGATTCTTCTTGGCAAACTCTTAATTTTATTCAAAGGATAGATCTTAACACCCCTCTGGAGTGTCCCAACAGCAGATAGAATGGGTGAAGACTTGAAGGAAGAATGATGTGGGAGTCATGCCAGGAGTGTGAGAAATTTAGATGTATATTTATTTCTCTCCAAAGGGGAAATAAATTGCTAATTCCTTCAATGTTATGGTGAGTTAAAAAGTTTCCTAAAGCATTTTTTCCTATATATATTTAAAAAGATATATTTTTATTGATTTCAGAGAGGAAGGATGAGGGAGAGATAGAAACACCAATGATGATGAGAGAATCATCGACTGGCTTGCCTTCTGCATGCCCCACATTGGGGATTGAGCCCACAATATAAGCATATGCCTTGACCAGGAATCAAATTGTGACCTCCTGGTTCATAGGTTGATGCTCAATCATTGAGCCATGCCAACAGGGGCTTTTTCTGTATCTTTTTATTTTTAAATAAATCTTTATTGTTCAGATTATTACAATTGTTCCTCTTTTTTCCCCACCCATATCTCCCCTCCATTTGGTTCCCACCACGCCCTCTGCCCTTATCTGCTCACCACTGTCCTCATCCATAGGTATACTATTTTTGTCCAGTCTCTTCCTGCATCCCTACAACCCTTTCCCCCTGAGTATTGTCAGACCACGTCCTTTCTATGCCCCTGTTCTATTATATTCAGCAGTTTATTCTGTTCATCAGATTTTTTATTCACTTGATTTTTAGATTCACTTGTTGATAGATATGTATTTGTTGTTCATAATTGTTATCTTTACCTTTTTCTTCTTCTTCCTCTTCTTAAAGAATAACTTTCAGCACTTCATATAATACTGGTTTGGCGGTGATGAACTCCTATAGCTTTTTTTAAATCTGTGAAGTTCTTTATCTGCCTTTCAATTCTGAATGATAGCTTTGCTGGGTAGAGTGATCTTGGTTATAGGTTCTTGCTATTCATCACTTTGAATATTTCTTGCCACTCCCATCTGGCCTGCATAGTGTCAGTTGAGAAATCAGCTGACAATCGTATGGTTGCTCCCTTGTAGGTAACTATTTTTCTCTTGCTGCTTTTAATGTTGTCTCTTTGTCTTTTGCTCTTGGTATTTTAATTATGATGTGTCTTGGTGTGGTCCCCTTTGGATTCCTTTTGTTTGGGATTCTGTGTGCTTCCTGGACTTGTAAGTCTATTTCTCTTACCTTGTGGTGGAAGTTTTCAGTCATTATTTCTTCAAATAGGTTTTCAGTATCTTGCTCTCTCTCTTCTTCTGGCACCCCTATAATTCAGATGTTGGTATGCTTGAAGCTGTCCAAGAGGCTCCGTATACTATCTTCATATTTTTGGATTCTTTTTCTTTGCTTTTCCAGTTGGGTGTTTTTTGCTTCTTTATATTTCAAATCTTTGACTTGATTCTTGTGATCTTTTAGTCTGCTGTTAGATCTCTGTATTATTTTTTTATTTCAGTCAGTGTATGCTTAATTTCTAGTTGGTCCTTTTTCATATCCTTGAGGGTCTCACTAAATTTATTGGCCTTTTCTAAAAAATTCTTGAAAAAACTTATAACCGTGGTTTTGAACTCTGTATCCAGTTGTTTGCTTTTCTCCATTTCTTTCACTTGTGACCTGTTTCTTTGTCTCCATATTTTTGCTGCTTCCCTGAGTTGGTAGAGTGGCTTTGTGTGCTAGGTGTCTTATATAGCCCAGTGGCTCAGCGTCCCCAGTTACCTGGGGTGGACACTCCTGGTGCACCCCTTTGTGAACTGTGTGTACAGTCTTGTTGTAGTTAAGCCTTGATTGTTGTTGGTATTACTCGGGGGAGTTGACCTCCAGGCTAATTGGCTATAAGGATCAGCTGTGTCTACAATGGGATAACTTCTGTGCTGGAGAACCTCATAAGACAAGACTTGCTTCAGTGGGGCTTTGATGCTCACTGAGTCTGCCTCCTGAGTGTATCCCTTGTTGATCTGAGGAGTTGTAATCTGGATGGTCCCACTCTGACCCCTGGGTACACTGGCTCTTGGATCACCAAGGAGGTGATAATTTAGCCTCTGCCTAAGGCCACCCAGAAGGAGCTATGGAGAGATCTGCAGGTTCTTCTTTTTTGTTTGGGTTTTGGAGTGCCCAGATGAGGCCCAGCTGTGAAGCAATGCAAGCTGCTGTGGAGCCTTGGGCTTTCTTTTGGATGTTCTGGGTCTCACTGACTCAGCTGCAGTTTGTTAGGTAAGTTTAAAATTCAAAGGACCGGCCATTCATATGCAAAATCTCCTGCACTCAGCTTGGATGGGGCAGAGTCTCAAGGTGGAGCAAACAGCTATGGCCTTGTGGGGGGGGATCATAGGGTCGGGCAAATAGTGATGGCTTCCTATCAGCCTTGCCGTAAGAGGCCCCTGGTTCTCAGTGTCCCACCATAATCACTGCAAGCACCTCTGAGAGAAAGCCACTTTCGAGTTTTGCCCACTGCCAGACAATCCAGTTTCACCCCATATGAGTGTGGGTCCCCAGAGTCTCACCCAGAACTGGAGTTAAGAGCTATCAGGAACTTTTGTCTCTCTCCTGACCGAAAATGCCAGCCGCGTACTCAGTTGCCAGTCCTCTCTGCATGCGCGTCTCCATACCTCTGCACTCCACAGCTCTTGGAAGTCTCAGTATGCTTTTCTCTTTCCTTCTAGTTGTAGAATTTCCACTCAGCCAGCTTTCCTGTGGTTCTGGATGATGTTGTTTTATCTTTTAGTTGTAGTTTTGAAATTGTTGTGCGAGGTGGCAGTTTAAGTATTTACCTATGCTGCCATCTTGGTTTCTTCCCTGTGTCTTTTTAAACTTTTACCACAACCTTCTGAGATGGGTTGTGGGAAAGACCTTAAGACTTTACCCATATACCTGAAGAGTAAGTAAGATATGAAGAATTTATATTCCTCACAGGCACAGAGCTAGCTAGTCATCAGTAAAGCTGAAACTAGCATAAAACTCAATTTTCTAGGAAATTTCACCAAACTCCATACAAGGCCTAGCCTGATCACCGTATTCAAATTGTTCTTTCCCACACCACGTACTCCTGCCATCCCTGCTTATGTTTTTCCCCCAGAGTACATTACTTTCTAATTTAGTATTTAAGTTATCACTTTTTATTTATTTGTTTGTTCTGACTCTTCTGCTAAAGTGTAAGCTGCACCGTTGGGTTTATTGATGTATCCCAAATGCCTAGAACAGTGCCTGGTACATAATGAGCATTCATTCAATGTTTGTTGAATGAATGCATGTTAGCAATAGGAGAAATTTTCTGCAGTTGGCCTAAGATGAATTGTTCATATCATCATTCGGTGACCTTCTCTTGTAGTATGCTGTAAATTACATATGAAGCACTTATTTTGGGGAACAAATACTTGGAATGTTAAATATCTTGACTTAGTATGTCAATGGACTCTTGAAAAACTGGGAGTGTTGGGAAAGCTATAAGTTGAATGTCATTTTTCAAAATAATTATATCCCCAAATCAAGTGGGCATTTAATCCAGCTTTAATTTTATACACACAAGGAAACTGATTTAGCAAAGGAAAGGCACTAGTCCAAGATCATATTTCTAGGTAGAATTGGATGAATAGACATTTCCCTTTTCTTAACTTCACAAGTTCAGAGCCTCTTGCCAGTGTTTTCTGATGCGTACTGTAGAAACCCATACTCACATAACACTGGTAATGTTAGAGCTCTTCCTGAGGACATTCTGGAATGGGAAATGGTGGGGTGTGGGAGTGGTGGGAATATTTATTGAGCCTTTGCTCACAAAGATCTGGAATTTAAATGTATGGCATTGACTTTGAAGTAATACATATTTAAAAATAATTGTTTAAATTTTATCTGTGGGGCCATCTTGTTATCCGGGTACCATAAAACAATGTCTTCCTCTTTAGTTTTCCTCAGGCATTTGTTAACTGGAATGAATCATTATATTGTAAAGTCTGTGAGGTAAGGGTCTATGAATTCCATGATTTCGCTAACTCTACCCAGTGCCTGGTCTATAGCACATTGTCATATATCTGTGTGTCCAGTGGTCATCTGAAAGTTGAGCAATAGATAAGAAACATTTGTGTAATGGGAACATTGGTCCATCTTGTTACTGGTAGACATGTAAAAGGAAGTAATCAGAAAGAATTGCCCAACATTATCTTACCAGCCTTTCCCCCTGAATGATTATAGGAGGCACACAACTTAGAGATGGGGGAGGCTGGAAAAATGTTCTTACTGGAACATAGAAGCACCGCCTTCTCTCCCCTACCAATGTGGCAAGGAGAAAGGACCTATTTGGCTCAGTTTTTCTAAGGAAAGCACTATCCTTTTGTGATTGGCTGTGTTCCAGGAAAATAAACGCAAGTCATTTAATGGCAAGTTATGTCTTAATATATATTCAGTTTATTCCTTTGATAGATATTACAACCAGCAGCTCTTAGCACTTGCCAACTTATTATTAGTATATGCCTAGCTCTTGTGTTGATAAACATGTCAAAGAATAAACCTGGCTGCATACCTCAGTGAAAATAATGGCTAGAGAGGGTATAAATATGGTTGTTTTAGTTTGTGGTAAAGATAGCCCAAGTGTAAGTAAAATGGTGCAACTTATCAGAACTTTGTTACTTGTTTAAGCAAGAATTTGAGATGGGTGTTTTTGGTTGGCAGATGGGCTTCCTCCACACAGTGACTTGGGAACTGAGGTTCCTTCCCTCTGGAGCAGAAACTTGAAAATCTGTGTTAGAGGAAGGTAAAGGAACTTGATAAGGGCCGTTTAGAAAGATATCAGTAGGATCAGAGGGTTGTCCTAATTCAGTATCCTGTGCTCTGGTGTGGGCTGTTGGTAACATACCCAACAACTGGGTTTAGGTATTTGTGGTAATATTCCCTGGGTTGTTAGGAATAGAGAATTATTCTTCCAGATGATAGCTAGAGATGGACAGCAGTAAGCAACAATTAGTAAAAGCATGTACATGTTAACTTGTCTCACCTTTAAACCCACTGGGGACAGAAATGTTCCTTCCCTGGCATGTGGGAATATTTGCAATACTTAAAAATTATTAAAATCCCCCCACAGAAAGCAGCTTTAGTGAATCCTATTCACTGCATTACTTATCTTGTTTGGTGGTTTTGTTTTCCTTTTTCAAAAGAAACTTAATGTTCTTCAAGGGCTCATTGGTCAATTCAGTTACATCTTCATTTCCCTTCTCGTTTGGCTGAGTGACAGTAGGGTTTTAAGACGGAATGATGTATCCAGCTGGCAATTCTGGGCACTTTGATTACTGTAAGTTGTGGACAATAAGACAGGGTCTGTTCCCTACTTTAAGTGTGTGAGCTGCAAATCAGGAGATCCATCTCTCCAGGTCTTAATGAGGACCTGCGAGCAGGGCTCATATAAGAGGAGTATGAGCAGCTGTGAGGTCTATTTGGTGACCATATTCTCATAAGGCTTGTTGAAATTTGGCTAGTGATATGAAATAAATGGTGGCGTTAGCTATTTCTTCTTCAAACAGTAGGTCAGAATAAAGGAAGGGTCTCCCATTCAGGGCCTTCATTGGAGTTGAGTAGTGGAGCTGGCTCAGGTCCATTTCTGGTCTAATAGAAAACACTCCATTTCTGAGGGCTTTGTGGGAGGGGAGTCTCTGGGCTGCACCATCGAGTTACATTCACATGCCCTAGAATTATTTTGATAATTATCCTTTTTTTAGTTATTCTGCTTCAATTCACTTTGCCCTATGTCAGTGATTTCTTTTCTTTCTTAAATTTTTTTTATTGATTTTGGAGAGGAAGGCTGCCTCCTACACGCTTCCCACTGGGGATTAAGCCCACAACCCTGGCATGTGCTCTGATCGGGAATCAAACTGTGACCTCTTGGTTCATAGATCGACACTCAACCACTGAGCCACGCCTGCTGGACTATTTCAGTGATTTTCAACAGTGTGCTGCAAGAATTTTTAAAAGATACAATACCTGACTATTTAGTCAGAGGCACTGACCTCTTTTCCCTTAGATTGTCAAATAAAATAAATGACAATAGCCAACACAATAGTTGAGCAGTGTGAATGGATCAAAATTACACCTATTTTTTTTGTCATCGGCAAAAAATGTATTTTTTGATGTGCCACAGAATTTTAGTAATTAGTTTACATGTGCCACGAGATGGAAAAGGTTGACCGTCGCTATTTGCATGAAGTGTGTCAAAGGCATAAGGTTCTCCTGCAGCAGACAGTCGTAGGGAAAGCTCTGGCCAGAGGTGGGAGAGCTGAGCTTCTGTTTTGGCTCTGCAGGTGACTTTGGGGAAAATAGACTCCGATCTGCAAAGATGGAAAGTACTTTACCCAGCCGCAGCATTCTTCAATTCAGTGCTGAAGTGAATGTTTGTACAGTTTGGTTGATGCTGCGCTTGTCTTGTCATTTAAATAAATGCTAACCGAAGCTCCCAGATAATGCTGTTGGCAGAGGGCTGCACTCCCCTGTTTCCAAGGAAAGAACAGCAAAACGTGAAATTGAGTGGAACTTGTTTTGACAATGCACATAGTGCCATTGGCTGATAAGACCTGAGAAAGGCAGCAAGCTATATTTCATTGCGTCTCAGAGAATGCTCACTGCAAACCACATCCCGGCTAATCACTGCACCGGGAGAATTACAGAGGAAAATGGTGCTTGATGGCACCCTGACAAAAGGAGAGACCACCACCACACCGGCCTCACAGGTAAACAGGGATTTTACGTATTTTATTACCTCAGAATCACTGCCACACTTTTACTCCAAGTCTTTGTGGAAATTGAGATGATACACTGGAGTGTCTTGGGTTTGATGAGCCATGGTAGGAAAGTCATCAAGCTAAGCCCCTATCAGGTGAACACAGAGTAACCTGGAGCCTCGTGGTGCCTGAGCTGCTCAACATAGGTAGGGTCCACATTCTTACCACACAGGGTCTGTTCCAGAACTGCTTATAGACAAGCCAGAAATATGGACTAAAATGTAATCGACTAAGCATGCGGCTGAGTGAAGCCGTGTTAGTCCTCAAAATGAGGACTTCAGCCCAGCTGGTGTGGCTCAGTGGTTGAGTGTCAACCTGTGAACCAGTTCATGGTTAGATTCTCAGTTGGGATATATGCCAGATTTTGGGCTCTATTCCCTGTGGGGGCCATGCAGGAGGCAGCCTTAGATTGTTAAATAAAATAAATGACAATGATGATTCTCTCTTATCACTGATGTTTCCGTCTCTCTCTCCCTCTCCCTTCCTCTCTCTCCCTCTCCCCTTCTCTCTGAAATCAATAAAATCATTTTTAATAAATATATATTTTAAATATTTTACTAATTTTTTACAGAGAGGAAGGAAGAGAGAGTTAGAAACATTGCTTAGAGAGAAACATCGATCAGCTGCCTTCTGCACATCCCCACTGGGTATGTGCCCACAACCGAGGTACATGTCCCTGACTGGAATCAAATCTGGGACCCTTTAGTCCACAGGCTGACACTCTATCCACTGAGCCAAACCGGTCAGGGCAATAAAATCATTTTTAAAATGAGGACTTCAGAGAAGCCTTTCCTTTTCTTCCCACCCAAGACACACCCACTCTTCTCTACCCTGGCAGCACCTCGCACATCTGACATAACAGAGCCCCTTCTGGGGTAATGACTTTCTTTTCTTCCTTCTGGATTGTAAGCTACTCCAGGGCCTCTTCGTTCACACCGGAGTGGTCTGTAGCCTAGATTACAGTAGGTATGCAGCCATGTCTATGGAAGGAATAAGGGGAGGAAGACAGAAAGAAGAACAGATGACTGCTTTGTGGATTTATAACAGGAGTTTTCAGATTACTCAGGCCACCACTCATCCCCAAGTAATATAATGCGAATGACTTTTACATACATATTTAACTTTCAGGTAACAAAATTATTCACTAAACTGCATAGAAAAATCAATCACTTTATTTAGAGGCAGGGCTGATTTGGGTAAAAAAAGATTGTGCTAGACTAGGCACCTACAGGGAACTGCAAAGAACCAGGGTCACGGGGGAGTCTTTGGTTAAGGGTGCTTTGCTCTGACACTAAAACTAGCTGTGGGATGTGGGGGCAGTTACCATCCCTCTGCATGCCCCAGTTTCCTAATCTACAAAATGGGAATAATGGTAGCACCTGCTAGGGTCACTGTAATAATTAAGTTACATTATGTATGTAAAACACTTAGTACAGTGCCTGGCACACAGTGAAATAAGGAAATAAGTGTTACTATTGCTATTATTATCTCTGTATGCGTCATCAATGGGCAGAGTTGGGGACCATAGAAAGTATTTTATTGGCCTCTAATTTGGCAAGTATTTCTAGGTGTTTTTTTTTTTAAAACCAAGATTATAGTTTAAGAGGCAGCTTCCTTATTTCATTTCCTTAACTTCCTGCTCTATATAAGTACTCCCTTTCTTAAGCATCACCATTCTGCTGCTCGCAGAGAACTCAGGGTCTCCCTGTTTGCTGAAGCTCCGCTGCTCCCTTTTTCTTTTTGGTGAATTGCTTGCTCCCTTCTGCCAATGGACAACGCAGCATTTGAAATGCATGAAGGCACCACACCAAATGTTTCCTATCCGGGGAAGATGAACACCATCCCCAGAATGGTGAGTTGGGGGCTTCCATCTTGAGATTAGCTCTCCTCCAAACTTCATGCAGAGCTCAGGAAAGAATCTCTTAGACCAGCTTTCCTCTGTGACCTTCCTCGCTGAGGCAGCATCTCCTGCTCGCAATATTTCCTGATTGGCCTTCTTGCTCATAAACTCTGAACTCACACCTCCTTTCGCTCTTTCATGGCACAACTCCAGGAATAGTTCCTCATAGTACTAATGAGTTATTTATTGTTCCATATAATACCCTTATGCAATGTTAAACGGAATATGTTGGTACGTGCTTCTGCTATACGACATATGCCATCCAAGAAGGCTAAAGTACTAAGGACATTTGTGTTAGAGTTATTAGTGATTAAAGATAGGCCTGCTCAGAGAGAAAGGCCAGGAACTCAGAAGGCAGTGGAAGGAGACACCTTGGCATCGGTGCTTCTGAGTATCATTTTAATGGTCAGAGAAACAAGGGCATATTGGTCCAAAGATGAGGATGTATTTTCTCTTGGCAGCTTTCAGTGATGTGCATGGTAACTCTCAGAAGTACATAATACTATTGTTTTCAGCACATATTTGTGATGTGAAACCAGGAAACAGGAACATAGAAACACATGGAAATACTGTGCTCAGACTTGGTAGATGGGTTAGTTGCTCCTATAGGTAATACACGCAGGAGGGGAGTTCCATGAAGCTGTTTAAACAAAGTGGGGAGAGAAACTGAGACCTGCAGGCCAGTTCTTTACAGGTAAGCTACTTACTCTTACGCATGTACTTGTACATGTAAATGTAGATGTATGTTTTGGAATGAAAGAGTTCTTGGAACATATCCTATATAACCTAATTAATTTTTAGGTGAAGAAACTGGTAAATGGGGCTAATTGACTGAATTGGAATGCTTTTATAAGTGTCTACTTGATTTTCTAGTATCATTATGTATTAGTAATGTTAGCTAGTAACATCTAGCTCCTCATATGATTATTTTTAATTCTGCTTATTTAGATGTTAGCAAGGTATATGTGTGTGTATTTATACTCATATTTGCACATGTATTATTTTACTAGGCATATTTCTCCTACAAAAATTGCATTTAAAAATATATTTTTATTGATTTCAGAGAGGAAAGGAGAGGGAGGAGAGATTGTAACATCAATGGTGAGAGAGAATTATTGATTGGTTGCCTTCTGCAAGGCCCCCCTACTGGGGATGGATCCTGCAACTGGGGCGTGTGCCCTTGACCAGAATTGAACCCTGGACCCTTCAGTCCACAGGCCGAAACTCTATTCACTGAGCTAAATCAGCTAGGGCACAAATACTTTTTATTTATTTATTTATTTTTAAGTAAAAGAGAAAATAAACCAAATTGAGAAAGAAGGCAATATATTTTTAAATAATTCTTTATTATTAACAGTATTACATATGTCCTCTCTTCCCCCCCATTAACCTGCTCCAGCCTGTCCCAGTTCCCTGCCCAGGACCTTACTGTCCCATTAGCTGTGTCCTCCCACGCACCCACCTTCCCCTGCCTTTCTTTGGAGATTCTGCACTCTGGTCCATGCTTCTATGTCTCTAGATCCACTCCGTTCACCAGTTTATTTTGTTACTTAGATTCAACATATGAATGAGACCATGTAATACGTGTCTTTCTCTGACTGACTTATTTCACTTAGCCTGTAACTCTCCAGATCAGGAGGCGGTATTTTAATGCATCCCGAGTAGAAAGTGATAGCTTCATTTCTTCCTAATTTATTCAGCTCTCCCAGGAAAAGAAGAAGCAATGGTCATTGATGAGTGTTTTCTTGGTGTGTCTGCTGGCCTGTACCGTTACCACAGCAGTGGGAGTCCTGATCCTCTCCTTGGTGTATATCAACAACTCTCAGCCCCATTCGGAACCCAAACCACAAACAACAATTCCGACACTGCAAAAAGCTGTTGATCCCAAATTCCAGTTTCTTAATCATTTACCCAAATCCAAGGTATGAATGACACACATTAGGAAAAGCATCATCTGCTCTCAATGGCTATTTCAAAACAAAGTTTCCATGGTGTTTTTACTAAGCTTTGCTTTGTCTTCATGGGAGGAATCAGGTGCATTTTATCTGGATGAAGGGAGGGGAGAGATAGAGAAGAGGGAAAGCTGAGTTGATATTGATTCCAGGCAGAACTTTTCTTTAATAGGTAGATTAAAGAAAAGTTCTGCCTGGAACCAATATCAATGGATAGATCTCTGTCTGGCTGGAGGGAAGAATTGCAGATGGACAAATAGAAAGACCTTTTTTCTTTTGTCTAAATAGGTATTCTTTTATTTTATTCCATGGAGAAGAAGGGAGGGGGAGAGAGAGATAGAAACATGAATGATGAGTGAGAATCATTGATTGGCTGCCTCGTGTATGCCGCCCTCTCTTCCCCCCCTCCCCCATCCCACTGGGGATCGAGCCCAAAACCCTGGCATGTGTCTTGACTGGGAATCAAACTGTGACTTCCTGGTTCATGGGTTGATGCTTAACCACTGAGCAACACCAGCTGGGCCCAATAGGTGTTCTTTTTATGTCTATCAGGGACTAGACAGAGAGCACAGCCTGCACCACTTTGCTCATTCCTGGCGTCTTGCAGGCCTATCCTTCCTTTTCCCTTTTGGAACTCCATTACTCCCCTCATCACCACAGCCTTTCCTGATTGCCCCCCTCGATCTCTGTAGGCTGTGGTGGCTTTATGTTCCTCAGGCAGTGGCCTTTGTGCTCATAAATGCTTGCTTATTACTTTTCAGGTGTTTGAGTTCTCTGGTGGTGCAATTCAGTGGGCCCGATACAGGAACAATATCAAAGACTATCTCAGCATCGAAGAAGAGGCCTTTGGCAGCAGCTTGAACAGCCAGAGATCACAGATGACTCTGGGGACCCTGAGAATAAAAAGCAATGGCCTCCGAGCCCCTCACTGGCACTTTAATGCAAATGAGCATGGCTATCTCGCACAGGTATAACCAGTTTGCCCCATTCTGTACTTCAGCATTTATGCTGGTGTGTGGTATCCTCAGGTTATTATTTCAGTTGTTGCAAAAGCTACTTAAGTGATAGACAATATCTTTGGCTAAGTATTCAGTTAGTTAGTAATGCCTTGAAGCATCAACTTGTTTGTTTTAATTATTCCTTTTTAAAATTGATTTTGGAGAGAGGAAGGAAGAGAGAGAGAGAGATAGAAATATTGATGAGAGAGAAACATCAACATTGACTGGCTGCCTCCTGCACTCCCCCTGCTGGGGACTGAATCAGTAACCAGAGCATTTGCCTTGTCTGGGAATGGAACGTGCAACCTCTTGGTGCATTGGGTTGACTCTCAACCACTGAGCCACTCCAGCCTGGCTGTTTTAATTATTCTTGGCATTACTTTGAACTTCTTTCTTCAGTCTGAAATCATTTTTCAGACACTATTCTTAAAATAAGATCACAGTTCCATCCTTTGAGCCAAAGCTGAAATTGGTGGCTCTCATCTAATGATCAAAGAGAGGGCAGCTTTGCTCTAAGGAAAAAAGCAGCACTGGATGACAAATCAGTTTGCAGATGTTCAGCCTGGAGTCCCTAAGATCAGGCCAATTGTGGTTCAGAAATTTTAGAATTTTCTGGAAGTCAAGTGAAATAGAAAGAGTTGGAGGTGAAATGAGTGTGCTTATTTGAATTTCAGATAGTTCTGTATTTCAGACCCTGGGGACCCAGCAGTGACTAAAGCCTCCTTCTCCCTCCTAGAACTTACAGAATTTGGTCTTACTCTAATAATCTTGTTAATAGGTCAGCCAATTTTATGTGACATATGTCTGTTGTTAATAAAACTCCTCTTTTATTTTTGACAGTTCATTCACTTTTATAGTTTACAACAGGAAGAGAGATTAGAGTTTCACAGACCTAAGACTGAATCCTTTTTATTTCTCATAAAAGAATAGAGGCTCAGAAAGATAAAGGTAAACTGTAGTTGTAGTTGTTGGCTAGATTGGGACAAAGTCCATATTTTTTGACTCCTTGTCTTTCCCACATGTAAAAAATATGTAAAAGAGGATAATCTTCAAAGGATTTTTTTTTTCTCTGAGTATTGGCAGAGTGGTAGGCAGAAAGAAAGATAGTTAAGTGAGCTTTCCTGGAGGGGAGCCCCTAAAAAACAAAGTCCAAGCCAGAGGAATTAGTCTGGAGAATGTACCACAGATCAAAGGCTCGGGATTCAGCTCAGCAGAGTTTATGATCTGAGCTTCTAAAGGTGGGCTAGAAGGTGATCAAAAGGTACAGACTTCCAGTTATAAAGTAAATCAGGGGAATGTAATATACGCATGGCGATTATAGTTAATAATACTTATTGTATTGTTTATTTGAAAGTTACCAAGAAAGTAGATCTTAAAAGTTGTAAGTTTTTAAAGTTATAAAAAATTATAATTTTGTGTGGTGATGGATGTTAACCAGACTTATTATGGCGATCATTTCACAGTATATACAATTATTGACTCTTTATGTTATACACCTGAAATTAATATAATGTTATATGTCAGTCTTAATGAAAACATGAAATAATTCAACTAGAAAAAATAAGGTGGGCCAGAATATTCTCTAGGTCCCAGGAAATCTAGGGTCACTCATGCTCATGATCAGAGTAAGGAACCAAGCAATAGGCATGAAGGCAATCCCTCCTCTGCCCACTCACCCAGAGTATCTTCATGAGAGCTTTAGAATGAGTATTCCTGAGAGAAGTGGGGTAGTGAGGTGACCAGTGGACCTGCTGAGGGTGTCCCATGGGCTACCACGCTGTCTCTGCTCTGTCTGGAGTAGTTGATGCCCCAATAGGAATAGATGCATATTATTGCTGTTGGCTGCATGTGAACTTGGAGAGAGCTCTTTAGTGGTCCTCTTTCCCCTGCATCTTTAATACCCATTGTTTACATGTCTGAACAGAGAGAACAAAGACTTCCTATTCATCCACCCTGGGGGATGCTCCACTATGTGACCATGAGTCTCCCGTAAAACAGAAACAATGGTACCTCCTCTACCTACTTCACAGGATAACAAGGAACAGAGGAGAAAATGAGAGAAAGGATACAATTCTGTATGAGTAGAATCCATGGTGCAGAACCCTCAGGCCCTGGCCACTGCCATTTTAGTCTCTCTTTCTAGATAATTTGATTAAATAATTTTAACTGGGTGATTTGACTAGATCAGTGGCCGGCAAACTCATTAGTCAACAGAGCCAAATATCAACAGTACAATGATTGAAATTTATTCTGAGAGCTAAAAACCGACTTCTGTGCATGGGCCACGAAGTTTCAATCACACTGTACATGGACGCCCGCACATGGTATTTTGTGGAAGAGCCACACTCAAGGCTTGTGAGCCACAGTTTGCCAACCACTGGACTAGATAGTTAAGTTTTAGAGATCTGTTACACAACATTGTATCTATAATTAATAATGCTGTATTGTACACTTAAACATTTGTTAAGAGCGTCGATCTCATTTTAGGTGTTCTTACCACAATTTAAAAAAATCTGTAGACTTTAGAGCTGGACTGCTTAAGTTCAAATCCCAGCTTTGCCATCGACTAGCTGAGTAACCTTGGGTAAACTGTATATTCTCTTTGGACTTAGTTTTCTCATCTGTAAAGTGGTGGTAATAATAGAAATTGCTTCACAGGGTTGATGGAAGGAACTTGAGTTAAATCAGGTAAAGTACTAAGAAGACTATCTGAAGTGAACACAGTAAAAGCACTAAGTGCTAGTATTGTTAATATTATTATTATTAAAATTGTATGCAGACTTAATTGAAAAATACATACACAACTGTATTCATTTATACAAACATGCATGTCTATGTAATTGCATATGGATACACATATGCCTGTAGTCTTTTTAAACTGTAAAGCATGTATTCTCCATGGGGAAAATATTGCCCCAAAGGGGGCATAAATTGGTTTTGGGTGGGAGGGCGAAAATACTGACTCTTTTTATGTATTAAACTATAATATATGTATAGCACATTATGTGTATATAGTGTATGTATCTATAGTATATCTGTAGTATTAAAATTTCATCAGGTGGTGATTAGAAAAAGTCTTAAAATGTTACCTTAGGAAGGAGGTAATGGAGAAAGGTTGAAAATTTCTCTAAGGTGGTGTGGGAATGTGCTTCTCTGTGTATGTTTCAGGGGACAGCGTGGATCGGGGTGGTTGACGATGGTCATGTTATTACCACGTACAATGTTACAGCTGGCCAAGTGATCTTCTTTCCTAAAAACACGCTTCACTGGATAAAAAACGTGGGCAATGAAGACTGCTTTTTCCTGCTCTTCTTTTCCACACATGATGAACTTCAGACACTGGATGTTGATGATGTCTTTTTTTCTACACCCGAGGACATTGCTTCCAGGTCACTTAAGGTCTGTACTGAAAACGGCATCCCATGACATGGGCATGCCTCACACAGACATAAAGAGAGCATGTGTATGTACCCAAGTGTCTAGGGCAGCCATCAGTAGTGTAACAGTTGGCTAAAGAATTCAAAAACACACCTTGTGTTCCCACTAAGGATATAAAACTTGTTGAAATACAGTGTCTATACTTTCCTTTGTGAAGGACTTCCATAGAAAACTATGATAAATTTGGTAGAAAGGTTATGATATAGTTGATAAAAATTGCTATAATCTTTATCTCTGAAACACCATAAGCTAATACAGGGAGAAGTTTGCTACAGATGATGTTGTGTTTCTTTATCTAATGTGGGGGATCCCACCATTTTCCTGAAGAATAGCTGGTTTGGGTCTCTTCAAATATTTATGTTATCATTGGAGGGATTACTGGGTGCAGAGGGTCAGATGTGGAGGCTGACATTGCAAATGAGTGATCAGGAGAATTGGTGATGGTGCATGACTGGCAATTGAAAGGGGTTCAATGGAAAATTTAGAAATCTATCTAGTAAAGTCCTGAGGTCTATTTTGCAGCAGGTCCTGGTCTCATAGTATAGGGAGAAGAAATGAGTTATTAGGGAGAAGCCATAGGCGTTTTTATTGATTATAAAATACCAACACATTTAAAATCAAAATATATTGCAAACGTGGAGGATTTTCATAAATATCACAAATTGGGCTAACTGAGGTCAGCTCTTTTAACTGGGCCACTGGAAACCACAAGGTGCCAATACCACCCTATTCTCAGCTACCTACCCTTCTATTGCTACAATTTGTAGGATGTTTCACAGATATCTTATGTGATTTCTTATGTGTTTCAGCCTGAAGGCGGAATCAATTTTATTAGGTCATTCCAGAAGCAAAAAGAGGATCAGGGCGTCAACCTCCCTCCCAACCTGGCAGACCTGGTTATGAATGCCAGTTATGCACAGTCTCCAGACAGCCTTGTGTGGAGATACTTTTATGACCTCAAAGGTATAGTATGTTATATTATGAAGACTGTTTATTTAAATACTAGAGGCCCAGCGTATGAAATTGTGTGTGGGTAGGGTCCCTAGGCCTAGTCTGTGATCAGGGCCAGTCCTCAGTCCTGTCCTGCCACTGCCAGGCTCCTGTTTCCCATCACTGGCTTCTGGTCCCGCCCCACTACTGCCAACTACTCAATTCCCCTCACTGGCTCCCAGTTCCTTCTTGCTGTCACCAGCCACCCTGGTTCCCTGTTTATCATCCAATGATTGGAGCCTATGGGCCAGGAGGGGAGGAATCGAGAGGTGGTCAATGCAACTCATAGCTACTGGTTGAGTGGTTGTTCTGCTCATTACACTATTATGGTCCCTGGGCTTTTATTATATAGGATTTATATAGGTGTATTGGACTGAGATATACTTTTTTTTTTTTTATAATGTGTCACAGTCAAGAGAAGTTTGAAAAAAAATTTTTTTCAACAGAGTAGGAAATGTCAGAAAAGGCCTGGAAGTAAAAGAGAACATGGCAAAAGATTTTAAAGTGTGAGGGTATGTGTTGGGGCGATGGGAGGGAATTACAGGAGAAGAAGCTGATGAGAGAGGAGGGGTCCTTTATGTAGGTTATTTATTTTTATTTTTATTTCTTAAATATATTTTATTGATTTTTTACAGAGAGGGATAGAGAGTTAGAAATATCATGAGAGAGAGACATCGAACAGCCGCCTCCTGCACATCTCCTACTGGGGTATGTGCCTGCAACCAAGATACATGCCCTTGACAGGAATTGAACCTGGGACCTTTCAGTCCGCAGGTCGACGCTCTATCCACTGAGCCAAACTGGTTTTGGCATATGTAGGTTATTATACAAATGAGTTTATATTTTATCTTGATGGAAAAGAAGAGCAATTAGGGTTTTTTAAATAGAAGAGTGACACAATAATGTTTGCTTGTTTGTTTATTTATTTATTTATTTATTTACCTACTTACTAGAGGGCTAATGCACGAAATTCATGCAAGGCCTTAGCCCCCCAGCCCCTGCCCACTGCGGCTGTGGCCAGCGGCCTCTGCCACCTCTACCTCAGCCCCTGCCTGATGCAGCTTTGTCTGAAAGGAAGGATGTCTGGTCTAATTAGCATATTATTAGCTTTTATTATTATAGATTTACTTATTTGAGATATAACTTACACACACTATATGAGTTTTAGGTGTACAACATAATGATTTGATATTTGTATATATTGTGAAATGATCACAATAAGTCAGTTAATATTTTCACCATCATATAGAACTTCTTTTCTTGTCGTGAGAACTTTTAAGCAACTTTCAAATATGCAATACAGTATTAGAAACTGTAGTCATGTTGTACATCACATTCCCATGATTTATTTATTTTATAACTCAAAGTCTGCAACTTTGACTTCCTTCACCCATTCAATCTGTTCTCTATGTCTATGAGGTTTATTTTTTAGATTTCACATTTAAATGAGATCATGTGGTATATGTCTTTCTCTGATTATTTCACTTTGCATAATACCCCAGAGGTCTATCGGTCACAACTGGCAAGATTTTTTTTTTTTATGGCTGAACAATGTTCCATTGTATATGTACATCTTTATCCATTCATTAGCCGATGAACACTTAGGTTGTTTTCATATCTTGGCTATTGTAAATAATGCTGCAATGAACATGGGGGTGCAGATATCTTTCTGAGTTAGTGTTAGTTTTGTGATTTGAAGTGATGGCCAATGTTGCTAAATTGTGGAGAATGGATTGGAAGGGGCCACTGAGAGGCAAGGAGATGAGTCAGGGACTCTCCAGTCCCTCAGACAGGGATGATGCTGGTAGTTGTGAGAGGGAGAGAACTGTTGTGAAGCAAAGAGACTTTAAAGAGGTAGGGCTGACAGTAGGTGACTAAAGAGCAAGGTTGGTACTTAGAATGTCTCTTAAGTTTCCTAGTCAGGTTACCTGAGTTGAACTGTCTGTCTTAAAGAGGCGACTGTTAGAAATTTCAGGAGAGATTGGAAGGTAGGATAGTATCTGAGCATATCATGTCAATATCTTGGGGCCACATAGGATCTGTTGTCAGCAGTTCCCACCACATAGTTTTGGTGACTATAGAAGAGCTATGTCCTTTGTAGTATGATTTTGAAGTATTTTATCATATATTTTTTTTAAACTTCATCTGACTCAGGTTCAAAAGAATATCGATTTCCAGGAGGAATAATACAGCTGGCACAGCATTGGAAAAATGAAAGTGGACTAAGCAGTAATGAAAAAATTTTCAGTAAATTCCTGAATCAGGTAATTGAGGAAAATGTTTTAATCATTATTAAGATATTTAGGTTGGACTCAGATGTAGTCAAACATTGGTTGATTTGATCAATGTACACTATTAATTGAGGCCTCAATGTGGATTTGGGAACTTAATTTTTTTGACATTGATAGTTACATTAACGAAAAGACTGGATGCTTGTGAAATATCGCTTTTCATTTGTTTTAAAAGCTGTGTTGCATAATGACCAATGGCACAGCTATAGTTTTAAATTTCCTGATTCAAATCTCAGATCTATCACTGTGTGACCCTCAGTAAACTACTCAACCAACCTAGATTTTAATTTCATCACTTGTAAAATGGGGAGACTAATACTATCAAACTTATAAAACTGTTATAAGGAATAAGTAAAATAATAAATGTAAAGAACATAAAAATTGCATGTTTTAGTGCTTCATAAGTATTAATTATAATTAAATTAATTGTTCAGTTGCTGAGTAGAATGTTGGCTAAATAACTAGATTTCACTTTTCTTTTTTTTTTAAAGCATCAAAATGCCCTCACTTTGTGTACACTCAGGATTTACAACAATGGATTGAGACAGCCTCATTTCCATTTTAATGCAAATGAAATGGGATATGTAATAAGTGGATGTGCCAAGGTAATTTTTCTGTGAATAGTTTTTTTTAAAAACTTTCCTTTTAAAAAAGCAAATGGGGGGTATTTCTTTATTTTGGTTCAGTTTTTGGTAACATCAAAGGATGGGGTGCTAATGCCTTTCTGGGCACAGTTTTTAGAGGATTCTGTGAAGGCTCTGAGGAACAGCATCCAAGTCCTAGCGTGAAAAGAGGCTATGAACATTTCAGAAGTGATACAGAGTGATCACTCATGGTGGAGGGTCTGAAACACCTGCTTATGTTTCAGAGTTTTGCATTCTCAGGTAATGCAAGGGTTAATGTGTTGCCCTTTGCAGAATGTGAAGTGACTCTGCTTCTCAGCATAATGTGAGTCAGGGTGGCTGGGGAGTGTGAAATGCTGGTAGAGTGGCCACAGGTCCCAGTTTTCCCAGGATTCTCCTAATGTATACTTGACTTGGTGAAACTATTAACAGCACCCCCTTTTACTCTTCAGAGAGTCTTAATTTGGATGATCAATTATATGGTTACTAATCAAAACCAAACTGATTAGCCTGTTACCATAGTAATTTGGTTCTGGACTTTCATAAACTCTCTAGGGAAACCTACATGGTATACACAAGTAAAATGGCCTTTTGTAGCCTGTACCTGTCTCAATTTTGACAGCAAAACTCAAACCAGACTGCACTGCACCTATGATGTCATTATAGCAGAAGTTTGTTGTCTGATTTTGGAGGTGAAGGCTTTAATAAATTGGAAAAAGACATTGTAAGCATTTACAAATTATATTTCAAGAACAGATTTTATTTTTGGTGTGCTTGTGTGTGTGGATTTGTGTGCACATTTAATCTCTAACTCTTTTAGGGAAGACTGTTAGGATGCTGCTCTCCTAAAGGCTGCGTTTTCCCAAATAAGTAGAGAGGAAGGCAGGAGAGTAAACACTCAAATTTAAAGCGTTTGCCTAATTAGGTAATTATGTAAGGGTAATTTATAACCCTTAATTAGAACATGTTCTGCAGTATTGAACTTGCTAATGGCATTTTGAGAAACATTTTCTTAAAGAGAGTGTCTTTTGATTTTTGTGGGACTACCTCTTAGAAATAGGAGATTTTATGTGAAGGGTAGGCTCTGTCTTTTGCCATTTACTCTTCCTAAAAAGTCTCTTTAAAATCATGGGCTTTTATTCATCTAATCTTCACTATTAATACTTATCCTTAATGAATATTTGATTGTATTTGCTTCACTTCAAGATATTGTTTTCTTCCTTAGGTGGGCATTATTAATACTCAGGGTACCACAGAGTTTGATATTCACGTTGGCGATGTGGTATTTTTCCCCATTGGAACCCAGCATTACATCAAGAGTACATGCGATGAGGATTTGCTTTTCATTCTTGCCTTCAGCACCAGAGATCAGGTGAGAATAAACTCACTTAAGAGAGATGATTAAGTGCCAGGGATGTGCAGAACACTCTGTTAAGCAATGTATCTGGACAATAAAGTGCTGGGGGTCTTTCCCAGCATCTAGAAGGATTCAGGAATCTGGAGAAGGTACTGTGTGTAAATTAATAAAGAGACTAGAAATATAAATTTGTAATCCATGGGAGAGCCAGAGGAAGCTTAGCTATAGTAGCTAAGTTCCCTTTATCTCTGGACTCAGGGCTCTTTTTATTCCCACATTTTCCCCTTTAAACAAAGCAGATGTACATATCAAAGGTAAATTTGGTATACAGTAGGCATTGTCTGGTTGCAGAAAATGCCTCTGGCTCTTCAGCTGTTTGGCCAGCAGGAGGCAATAACATGTAGATTGAAATGCCCTCAGCTGTCTGATAGCAGGCAATAATATATGCAGATCTTCAGGTTTGGGGAAATGCTTTGCCATTACAGGAGTCAATAACATGTATTCAGTCCTGCTGAATCTAGAAGCTCATCAACCTTTTGAAGACTTCTAGCACTTACTATGACATGCTGGAATTAGCCTCCAGCAATAGGGGGCTCTGAGTTAATGTGTTGAATGAGTGCATAAATAAGTAAATTGGCAGAGCCAATGTGAAAAGAGGAGAATCAAGAAATCCTTTTATTTGGTTATAAAGGAATTCAATATATCACCTTCCTTCTTAATTCCCCAAGTTCTAAACCAAGAAAAAAAGACCAAGAGTCATATATAGAGATCCATGATGTAATTTTTATTTCTAATAAAGCAGATATTAGAGAATGTGACTAATATCTTGGGAAGGTGGGTTTCTACTATTAATCTCCAGAACTGGATGGGCTTCTCCAAGTTGAGGCAGGACCTGTACGCCTTATGGCATAAGAAACAGGGCATGCTCTTTGAAGCTTTGCAGCTCCCAACATAAAGAGGTAAGCTAAACTGAGCATGCCCAGATTATTCATCCAATCTCTGGCCATGGAGCTACTTACTTGGTGGACAGATTCACCTCCATCTTGTGCATCAGGGCATGGTGCTCTGAGAAGCTCTGTCCCTGCTAACAGGAAGATAGAGAGTCCTGTTCTCTCCTCAAAGGGAACTCTCAGGAGGATGGAGGTTCCTCCTAGAGAAAGCTTCCACTGCCCCAGCACATGTAACCACCAGTCAGACTTTCCTGGTTCTCAGAGTTGAAAGGTGAACTCCCCATGGCAAGGGAAGACTAGGCCACAAGGTGCGCATTGGCAGGAATTTGTAGCTGTGGAGTCACACAGCCAAGTACCCGCCATTCTGTAAGTGTCTAGAGGCTATAAGGTGTCTGTAGGAACCCCAGTAGTTCAGTGCTGATGCTTCCTTTGTTTTCCATTGTCAGCTACAAACCCTTGACATGGACGACTATTTCCAGGCCACGGCAGACCACATCCTGGCCCAGCTTTTCTTCAAGAAACAAAGTGAGTTTAAGAAGATCCCCAAATTCAAGGAGGACCAGGCAATCAACCTGCCTTAGGCTTGCCGATGAGTTCATGTCTGTTCTCCATTTGTTATCATTGTTTTTAAAGAAGGACTTGCCTAACGAACCTGGCACTCTTCACACAGTGGAAGGGGGGAAGTGGGTGTGAAGCAGCCTGTGGGCTCACTTAGCTGTCAGTAATTGCAGGCAGTTCATGTATAGTCTGTACAGATTAGTAGGTCCTTAGAGGACACTCCCAATAGATTAAATTATATTTTTGTATGGATTTTAGTATATGTGTATGTATTTGTTTATGTATTTGAAGTTTTATGTATTTGAAGCATTATTGGATTTCTTCTATGTATCCTTGAAATATGATTAGGAATCCAATTAATTCACTGTGTACTTTTAAAAAAGATCTTAAAAATTTTTATTTCAAATTTATTACTCCAAATGAAAAACCATTCTTTTAATTCAGTAAATCTTAGTACCATAAGTATATTTAAAAAAATTTTTTTATCCATCACTCATGGACAAGGACAAGAGTGTGATGATGGCTGGGGCGGGGAAGAGGGCAGGAAGAGGAGGTGGTGGGCGGAGGTGGAAGAGGGCATAGAGGGGATAAATGATGATAGGGAAAAACATGAAAAACTTTTCTGTAAAAAATACCCTCCCTGCCTCCCTGGAAAAAGGGACTTGATCACCATTCAGGAGGAGGAACATGCTTGGGAAGGTGCAGGGCATAGCACAGGGCAATGGGTGTATGGAAGGAGGATGTAAGATAGAGGGAAATAGTCATAAGAGGTAAACGCAGAGACAGATTTTTATGTACAAACTAGAGGCCCGATGCATGAAATTCATGCAAGAGTAGACCTTCCTTCCCCTGGCTGCCAGCACTGGCTTCACCTGGCAACTGGGACCTGAGCTTCCCTCTGGCCACTGGCAGGCACCTGGCAGAGACCTGGGCTTCTCTCAAAGCCCCAGCTTCAACCAGAAGGACGTCCAGTCTAATTAGCATATTATGCTTTTATTATTATAGATTTTGTTTTGAGAATTCCTTCATATATTATATACCAGTTCATATTCTATTTTCTTGTATCAGGAAGTACTGTATCAGGTTACCGTGTGATCATTTAATGAAGATTTTATGCATATATATATATATATATATATATATATTTACCATTGTAATTTTAAATGAAATCTATTCTTACAGTTTTATGTATTTGAAGCATTATTGGATTTCTTCTATGTATCCTTGAAATATGATTAGGAATCCAATTCACTATGTACTTTTAAAAAAGGTCTTAAAAATAAAAATCTAATGAAAACAATTTAATTGGAATATTGTTGGTATTTTATGGGAGGATATGTTCTTACCTTTCACATGGTTGTTCTAATTTCAGTCCTTTTTCTCTTCATGGAATGCCGATTTCTGTTTTTTACACTTTTTTTTTTCTCTAGGGTAACCCATTAATTCTCAAGTGCTTTTAGGTATATCTATTACCAAATCAATAGATTGAAGAGTGAACTGCCAATCAGACTGATAATTTACTGCTTCTCATTCAGGCAAAAACCAAACATTTGACCAAAAATATCTTAAAACTGAACCAATTTAACCCACCTTCACCATTTTATTTTTTTTTAAACTTTTTATTTTTGTTTGGTTAATCTTCACCTGAGGATATTTTTCCATTAATCTTTAAGAGAGAGGAAGAGAGAGGGAAAGACAGAAACATTGATGTGAGAGAAACACATTGATTGGTTGCCTCCTGACCGCACCCCGACCAGGGCCCAGGTTGGGGAGGAGCCTGCAACCATACTATGTGCCCTTGATGTGAGTCGAACCTGACCCTCTGGTCCGCAGACCAACACTCTATCCAAAACCATAAAATGTTTTTTAAAATATTTAAAGAAGTATCCTTCGATAATAGCTTTGAATAATTGAATGGAATGAATCAATTTAAATAGAGGAACCACAGGGTAAGAAAAAAAAACCCTGAATACTTCTTATTGCTTCTAAGTAGTGGAAGATGGTTATGAAAAGCTTCTTTTTTCACACTCTCTCATACTTTCCTGAGAAGGGTACTTTTTATCATCCAACTTAGGAAAGGAAATATAATTACTATTTCTGTATAACTTGCTTTCCAACGATCCTAATTTCTCAGTGCTTGAAAATGATTCAGCATTATAATACTACTAGAGGCCTGATGCACAAAATTCTTACAAGGGACTCGGCTCTTGCAGCCCTGGCTTCGTCTGGAAGGTGGTCTGGATGGTTGTTCTGCTGTTTGGTCTATTAGCATATTAGCTCTTTATTATATAGGATTGCTTTAAAAAATTAAAAAAGAAAGAGGGGGGGGGGAAGCTACACCAATTTGTGCTTTTGAATTATACATAAATTGTACACAGAAACATTGATCAGTTGCCTTCCTTACATGCCCCAACTAGAGAGGAACCTGTAACTTGGTTATGTGCCCTGACTGGGAATGGAACCTGTGCCTTTTTGGTGTATGGGACAACACTCCAGCCAATTGAGTCACACTGGCCAGGGCACATTTTAACACTTTTTAAATATATACAATTCAGTGGCATTAACTACATTCATATTGTTGTGTAGTCATTGCCATCATCCACCTCTAGAACTTTTTTCATCATCCCAAACTCAGACTCTGTACCCATTGATCACTGGCTGCCCATTCCTCACTGTCCCCAGCTCCTGGTAACCTCTAGTCTACCTTGTGCCTCTATAAATTTGTCTGTTCTAGGTACCTCATATAAGTGGAATCCTATTTAATAAAAGCCTAATATGCTAAGTGTCCAGTCAATCAACCAATCAAAGCATAATATACTAATGATATGTTAGGCTATTCAACTGCTTTCTATGATGTGCACTGACCACCAGGGGGCAGACACTCTGACGGTAGGTTAGCTTGCTGCTAGGGTCCAGTGGATTGGGACTGAGCAAGATGGGTTGGACACTCCCTGGAGCCCTCCCACATTCCTCCCAAGCCCCGATCATACACCAGTGAGGTCCCTCTGCCTGTCCCGTACACTCTCACAATCCTGTACACCTCAGGGAATGTCAGAGAGCTGGTCTCGGCCTGATGGTGGAATGATCGGTTGCTGTGATGTGCAATGACCACCAGGGGACAGGCGCTCAACACAGACGCTGCCCCCTGGTGGTCAGTCCACTCTCACAGAAGGAGCGCCACTCAGCCAGAAGCTGGGCTCATGGCTGACCAGCACAGCAGCAGTGGTGGCAGGATTCTGTCCCGTCTCTACAGCAGTGCTAAGGATGTCCAACTAAGCCATCAGTTGGACATCCCCAATGGCTCCCAGACTGAGAGAGGTGCAGGCCAGGCTGAGAGATTTCTCCTCCCACCCACCCGAGTGCATAGATTTCGTGCACCGGACCTCTAGTCATATAATATTACTCATTGTGTTTATGGGGTTCTTGCTCATTAAAAAAACAAACAAACAAACAAAAAAACTATGCCATTACTATGTGCTTAACATTGTGCTAGTATATATATATATATATATATATATATATATATATATATATAATGTGTCCTCAGAGAACTTTTAATGTAAATGTTTCTTATTCAGTTCTGTATTTCTCTTCCCTCCCCACCCCCTTCCCAGGATGAATTCAGCCCTTATTGTTAGTATTCAAAAGAATTTTTTTTTTCCATTTAGATTATGTTAGGGAGTCATAGTAACAGATAACAACAACAACAAAAATTAGTCTACATTAGTCTCTCTTATTTCCTGAAAAGGCAACACACCAATCTTTTGGTGATTTTCATCCAGTGTCTTAATAGTCCTTGGTCCTCAAATGTTTCATAACTCTCATAAAATTTCTTTTAACCTACTTTTGTCTGAGGGTGGGACTTCATTCTAGTCTCTGAAGTTTAAACATCCAGATAAGAGTGTTTGAATTCTGGTGTCTTTTTTTTTTTTTAAATATTAACAAGAAACTCCAAATGGATTCAACAGGTGTCCTTCACATCTGTTATCTTGGCCTATTGATGCCCAACTTAATTTTCCTGGCAACAGGTGTATCCTTTTATTATTATTATTATTATTATTATTATTATTATTATTGTTATTATTACTTTATATATTTTATTGATTTTTCACAGAGAGGAAAGGAGAGGGATAGAAAGTCAGAAACATCAATGAGAGAGAGACATCGATCAGCCGCCTCCTGCACACCCCACACTGGAAATGTGCTCGCAAGCAAGGTACATGCCCCTGACCGGAATTGAACCCGGGCGGGACCTTTCAGTCTGCAGGCCGACGCTCTATCCACTGAGCCAAACCGTTCTCAGCTCCTTTTATTATTTTATTGACATTCTTCCTTGTTGAAAGGAAGTATGCTCCAATGTGCAGGTTCAATGGGACCTGACCAATTTGTATCACTTCCACTGCTACTCTCTTGGTCAGAGCCACATTGTGCTCCTGTCTTGCTTCAGGAGCTGATAAACTTTGCCTTCTTTCTGCCTTTGCAACCCACGTTCAGGCTATTCTTAAAGAAGCCAGAGGGATGCTTTTCATAAATCATATCATTATATGATTGGAATCATAAATCATTCTTCAAAACACTTCAGTGGCTCCTCCCTATTTTGCTCAGAGAAGTAATAAGATGTGCTCTATCCCTCCCTCTCACCCTTCCCCCAATAACCCACCCCTCTGGCCAAACCCAAGCCACATGGTCCCAAGCCTCCCCCCATGCCCTTGTACAGCCTTCCTCTTTTTTAAAAAATATATATTTTATTGATTTTTTACAGAGAGAAACATCGACGAGAGAGAGACATTGATCAGTAGCCTCCTGCATGCCTCCCACTGGAGATGTGCCCACAACCAAGATACATACCCTTGACTGGAATTGAACCTGGGATCCTTCAGTCCGCAAGCCAATGCTCTATCCACTGAGCCAAACCGGTTTCGGCCAGCCTTCCTCTTTCATGGCCACTCTCTCCATGCCTCAGTCCCATACCTCTCTTGGCCTCCTCTTTAACACTCTTGCATCTGGACACTCCACTGCCGCCACGCCAGCCTCCGCCTGAGCCCCAGACTCCCTTGGCATGTTTCTGCATCAGGGCCTCTGACTGGTGGTTCTTCTGCCTGGACCACTTCCACCAGATTTCTAGTTCCCTCCCACCTTTGCTCAAAAGTCAAGTTCTCAATTATCACCCTAGCTGAAATGGGAAAACACCTGCCACTCACACATGTCCCTCCTCACCTATTCTTGCATGTGGATTTGCATAGGAATATTTCTAGATACCCACTATCTGGGGGAACTGCTTGGAACCCTGTGAGACTCACTGCTGGGAGTGTTCTCGTTGGCTGCTGGAACTGTGCACTGGAACCGCCATTGTGCTGGCGTTTGCCCTGGTTGGAGGCAGAGAGGCCGTGGGGAGGCCGCAGGGCCCAGAGGAGTTTCTTTAAAGGACCCGGCAGCCCTGGCACCCTTCTCAGAAAGTCTGGGGAAGCTGAAAGCCCCTGAGTGGGAGGAGGCTGTGGAGCTGGCGGGGCCGAAAGAGCTTGTTCCTATGATGAGAACTGGTTCTGCGCACCAGCTGTATCCATGGCACTGCACCTGTTCCTCTGGGCGTGATGGGTCTACTGCCACTCTGACAGGTGTGAGATGGTACTGCATTGTTATTTTGATTTGCATCTCTCTGATAATTAATGACTTTGAGCATGTTTTCATATGTCTCTTGGTCTTCCTTCCGTCTCCTTTGGAAAAATATCAAACTTTAAAAAAAAGGAAAAAAGTATCTATTTAGGTCTGTTGCCCATTTTCTTTTATTGGATCATTTATCTTCCTTTTATTAAGTTGTATAAGTTGGCTGTAGATGTTGGACATTAAACCTTTATCAGTGATAACATTTGCAAATATGCTCTCCCATACAGTGGGCTTTCTTGTTGTTTTGTTGATGGTTTCTTTTGCTGTGCAAAAGCTTTTTATTTTGATGTAATCCCAATACTTTATTTTCTCTTTAGCTTCCATTGCCCTAGGAGCAGTATCTGTGAAGAAGTTCCTTTGGCATATGTCTGAGATTTTGCTGCCTGTGGATTCCTATTTTTATGGTTTCCTATCTTATGTTTAAGTCCTGTATCCATTTTGGGTTTATTTTTGTGTATGATGTAAGTTGGTGGCCTAGTTTCTTTTTTTTTTTTTGCATGTATCTGTCCAATTTTCCCAACATCATTTATTGAAAAGACTGTCTTCATTCCATTGTGTGTTCATGCCTCCTTTGTCAAATATTAATTGAGCATAGTGGTTTGGGTGGATATCTGAATTCTCTTTTCTATTCCATTGGTCTATGTGTCTGTTCTTGTGCCAGTACCAGGCTGTTTTGAGAACAGTGGCTTTGTAATACAGCTAGAAATCTAGTATTGATATTCCCACCTACTTTGTTCTTTTTTTCTCAGAATTGCTGTGGCTATTCAGCGTCTTTTTTCATTCCAGATGAATTTTTTGGAGAGTTTTTTCTAGGTCTGTGAAATATGCCTTTGGTATTTTAATGGGGAGTGCATTGAATCTATAGATTGCTTTGGGTAGTATGGACATTTTAATGATGTTGATTCTACCAATCCATGAACATGGTATATTCTTTCATCTGTTTATGTCTTCCTCTATCTCTTTCTTCACTGTCCTGTAGTTTTCTGCATATAGGTCTTTTACTGCTTTAGTTAAGTTTATTCCTAGGTATCTTCAATTTTTTGGTGCAATGGTAAATGGGATTGCTTTTTTAGTCTCTATTTCTGTAATTTCACTACTAGTATATAGAAATGCCATAGATTTCTTGGCATTAATTTTGTATCCTGCTACATTGCCGAATTAATTTATTAAGTCTAATAATTTTTTGGTGGAGTCTTTAGGGTTTTTTATGTACAATATCATGTCATCTGTGTATAAGGATGGTTTAACTTCTTCTTTTCCAATTTGGATGCCTTTTATTACTTCTTCTTGTCTAATCACAACCCACTAATACTTCCAGTATTATGTCGAACAGGAGCGGTGAGAGTGGGCATCTCTATCTTGTTCCTCTTCTTAGGGGAAATGGTTTTAGTTTTTGCCCATTGAGTATGATGTTGGCTGTGGGTTTATCATATATGGCTTTTATTATGTTGAGGTATGCTCCTTCTATTCCCACTTTGCTGAGAGTTTTTATCAAGAAAGGGTGTAGGATTTTGTCAAATGCTTTTTCTGCATCAATTGATATGACTGTGGTTTTTATCTTTCCATTTGTTTATGTGATGTATCACATTTATTGATTTGCAGATATTGTACCATCCTTGCATTCCTGGGATAAATCCTACTTGGTCATGGTGTATGATTTTTCTGATGTACTGCTACATCCGATTTGCTAGAAATTTGTTAAGGATTTTGGCATCTATGTTCATGAGAAATATTGGCCTGTAATTCTCTTTCATTGTGTTGTCTTTATCTGGTTTTAGTATTAGGGTGATGCTGGATTCATAGAAGGAGCTTGGAAGTGTTCTTTCCTCTTGAATTTTTTGGATTAGCCTGAGGAGGATAGGTTTTAGTTCTTCTTTGAGTGTTGGGTAAAACTCTCCTGTGAAGCCATCTGGGCCTGGGCTTTTGTTTGCTGGAAGCTTTTTGATGACTGCTTCAATTTCTTCCATAGTTATCAGTCTATTGAGATTTTTATATTTTTCCTGATTGAGTTTTAGAAGGTGGTATTTTTCTAGGAATATGTCCATTTCCTCCAGGTTGTTGGAATAGAATTGTTCATAGTATTTTTTTTAACAGTTCCTTGTATTTCTGTGGGGTCTGTTGTTATTTCTCCTATTTCATTTCTGATTTTATTTATTTGGGTCTCATTCTCTCTTTGCTTCTTGGTGAACCTGGCTAAAGGTTAATCAATCTTGTTTATCTATATGAAGAACCAGCTTTTAGTTTTGTTGATCTTTTGCATTTTTTTGTCTCTATGTCATTTACCTCTGCTCTAATCTTTATTACTTCCTTCTTTCTGCTTACACTAGTCTTTTCTTGTTGCTCTCTTTCTAACTCTTTGAGTTGTAGTGTTAAGTAATTTATTACCACAGTTTCTTGTTTGTTTGTTTTTTGCAGTAGGCTTGTAGAGCTATGAACTTCCCTCTCAAGACTTCTTTCACTGTGTCCCATAGATTTTTGGATTGTTGTGTTTTCATTGTCGTTTGTTGCAATGATGTTTTATTTTTTCCTTGATCTCTCTGGTAAGCCAGTCATTGTTTAATAGCATGCTATTTAGTCTGCAGGTGTTTGATTTTTTAAATTGTTTTTATTGTAATTGATTTCCAGTTTTATGCCATTGTGATCTGAGAAGATGCTTGATATGATTTCTAACTTCTTGAATTTGAAGAGACTTTGCCTATGACTCACTATATGGTCTATCTTTGAAAATGACCCATGTGCCGTTGAAAAGAATGTGTATTCTGTGGCTTTGGGTTGAAATATTTTGAAGATGTCAATTAATTTCATCTTGTCTAGTGAGTCATTTAGGATTGATGTTTCTTTGCTAATTTTTTTGTTTAGAGGATTTGTCCAAAGGTGATAGTTGGGTATTAAAGTCCCTCAGTATGATTGTATTTCTGTCAGTCTCTCCTTTGACATCCTCCAAAAGTATTTTTTATGTACTTGGATGCTCCCGTGTTGGATGTGTATACGTTTACCAGAGTTATTTCTTCTTGTTGGATTGCTCTTTTTAGTATTATGAAGTAGCCTTCCTTATCTCTTGTTATGTCCTTCACTTTGCAATCTAATTTGTCAGATATAAGTATTGATACTCCAGCTTTTTATTTATTTCCATTCACCTGAAAAACCTTTTACCATCCCTTCACCATCAGTCTGTGTGTGTCTTTTTTTCTGAGGTAGGTTTCCTGTAGACAGCATGTTTTCTTATCCACTTAGTTACCCTATGTCTTTTGATTGGGGCATTTAATCCATTTACATTTAAAGTTATTATTGATAGGTACTTGTTTGTCACCATTTTTATTCTTTACCGCTGTGTACCTTCTTTTCTTCCTATTTCTTCTTTTCACAGCAGACCTGTTAGCATTTCTTGCATTGTGGTTTGGTGGTAATAAATTCCTTTAGTCCCTTTTTGTCTGTGAAGCTCCTGATTTCACCTTCAATTTTGATTGATAGCCTCGCTGGGTATAGTATTCTTGGATTCCGACCCTTCCTTTGCATGACTGTATATTTCATTCCATTCCCTTCTTGCCTGATGTGTTTCTGTTGAGAAATCAGTTGCTAGTCTAATGGGGGATCCTTTGTAGGTCATTTTCTGTCTCTCTCTGGCCAGTTTTAAGATTCTTACTTTGTTGTTGGTGTTTGCCAATTTAGTTATGATGTGCATTGGCGTTGGTCTATTGGGGTTTATTTTGTCTGGGACTCTGTGATCTTCTTGGATTTGTGTGAGTTTTTTCTTTCCTATATCAGGGAAGTTTTCTGTCATTATTTCTTCAAACAGGTTTTCTACTCCTCGCTCGGTTTTCTCTCTTTCTGGCACCTTATTAATGTGAATGTTGTTTTGTGTTGTCCCAAAGTTCCCTGAGGCTCTCCTGCTTTTTAATTTTTTTTTCTAGAAGCTGCTCTGCTTGGGTATTTTTTCCTACCTTGTCTTCTAGCTCACTGATGTGATCCTCTGCTTCTTCTAATCTACTGTTGCTTTCAATTGAGTTCTTTATAGTAGCGATGTCATTTTTCATTTATTCTTGGTTCTTCTTCATTTCTTCTTGGTTCTTAAACATATTGTTGAGTTTGTCTTCCATTCTTTTCATCCACCTTATGACCATTTCTCTGAATTCTTTTTCTGACAGGTTGCTTGTCTCCATTTTGTTTACTTTCTTTTCTGGTGATGCCTGTTTTTCTTTCATATGTGGGCTATTTCTTTGTCTCACCACGATCTCTCTTCTCTTGTTGTTTGGTTATGTAGTTCTCTCTCTCCTGAACTGATTGAAAAGCACAAAATTTGGCACAACAGGGCACAATGCACTTGGCACTGAACATAAACATATTCATGATACTAATAACCTCAAATAAACGTGACCACCAGACAAAAGAGAATTAGAGGATAAGAAAGAAAGAAGAGAAAAAAAGAAAACAGAGAGGAAAAAAAGAGTGCAAATCTGAAATTTGGAAAAGGACAAAAAAGTAAGAGAGAAAAGAAAGAGAATAAAAAAGAAGAGGGAAAAAAAGTGTTTATATGGGATGAAAACTCCAATAGAACAGCCACTAATCCCAACAAATGTCAGCAACAAATGCCTAGAGATGAAAGCAAACTACAAACAACAACTAATATCAGGCAAGGTGAGGGAAAACAGAAGCAAAAAACAAACAAAGAAAAAAAAAAAGGAAAAAGCAAAAGCAAAACAACCTCACAAACAACCAAGAAAACAATATAATCAACAATCAAGAGAACAACAGCAAAAGGACACAGAGAAAAAAATTTGGATAGAGAAGAAAGAGAAGAAGAGAGAAGTGTGTATGGACTTAGAGCAGGGAATTGGAAATTAGATAAATGTGCTGCCCCAGAGCTGGTTCTGATCATTATTGCCTGCTCTGAACCCCAGGTTCCACAAAAATAACTTTCCCCTGCAGTCTCCCAGAGTGTCCCCAATTGGGCGATCCTATGTATTGGGCTTAGGCCTAACAATCAAAAGCAAAGATGTAAAGAGGAAAAAAAAAAAAAAGAAGAAGAAGAAGATCCAGGGCAAGCGCATGCTCTCCAGCATTGCGGAGCAAGTCTATGCAGTCTTTTTTTCTCCTTGGGTCCAAGCAGCTGGCACACTATTAAAATCCATAGGCTACCCTTTTATGCCCAGTTTAGTTATGGGCTGCTTTCTAGAGTTCTTTTCTGTTAGCAGCCTTGTGGATCCTCTTCCACACTCGCGGATCACACTAGCCACAACAGCTGCAGATTCTTTCTGGGCACAGACTTCTCTGCGTGCACGTTTCTTTCTCCTGCCTGGACCACAGACCTCACCTTGTCCCAGACGAAATCTGACCTTTCAGTGAGGAGGCGCAGAGCTCCTACGAATCCGCATGCTCACGTCCCTTGGGGACCGATGTTTCAGGGTTCACTGCTGTTCACTGGGTGATGGTGTTGTAGATTCTCGGATTTTCAGGCTTCCGACAACATCCACTTTTCCCCTCAAGATGGCGCAATCTCTGCATCAGAGCTGGTTGCTCCGGGAAGGATTCTAGCAGCAGTGGAGGCTGCCTGTTCAGAGGAACCCTGTCCTGCTACCCCCCACAGTCCCCTGGAGTATAACAGTCCTTCCACTCACAAACACTTCCCATGCGACTACACACCCTTTCTTCGTTCTCTCATTCACATACTATCTTGCAGTCTGCCTTCCCATTGGCAGCCATCTTCCTGCCCCCCATGTGAAGTTTTAAATGGTTAGATAGTGAACAATGTTGACCTTTCCTTTTATGAGATCTAATTTTGTTGTCTGTGGAGAGCAGCTTCAGTGTTTGGATAGGTTCAAGCCTTGGACTAATGAGAGAGCAGTCTTCTCGTGGCAAAGCCATGTGCAAGTCCCAGCTTGGAGGGCAAAGCCCTTCCAGCACAATTATAGCCAAAGGCTATAGTGTAAGCTTGACCTTATGGTACAAACCTGTGGTCCCACTTGGCTGAGTGATATGGACTGCAGAAGGTGCAGCAAGTAAACAAAGCTTGGTCAGATGCATATAATTGAGTAGATTCAACACCCAGGAGAACATTGTAAATGTCTTGACCACACTTACTTTGCCTCATGGAACCTAGCTATAAAATAAAGACTCGGCTTGCAGATTGTAGCACTGTCTCTCCATCAAAGAGGGCAGCGTCCCATCTAACCCCAGCTTTATTCTCTTGAGTGTCTTCTCCATCCTTTACTGCCCCTCTCAGGTTCACCCCTGGCTGTGCCAGCATGGCACAGTTGTCTTTCTTAGAAAAGTGTCTCTCACCACTCCTTACATGAATATTTATATTTCTTCTAAGTGTTCTATGATTTGATCACATTGAAATATTTATGTAATCTGGAATTATTCAGATTGAATTTGTGTTGTAATTCTCCACCCTTCTCAGTGTGCACCCCCTCTCTGTGTCATGACCCTGTAGATCTGCCCATGAGGAGGTGGAATCTGTTTCTCCACCTCTTAAGTCTGGGCTGGCCTTGTGACTTCTTTGTCTGATAGAATAGAGTTGGAGTGACAATGTGCCATTTCCAGGACTAGACCTTATGAGACCCTTCATACTTGTTCTGTTGGAACCCTTTTGGGCCACTGTGTGAACAAGCCTGCTTGTTGAGGAGATGCATGTGGCCTGTTGCTCTCCATCACTCTGGCTGACAGCAAGCCAACTTCCAGAGGTGTGAGTAAGGTTATCTTAAACCAGCTTGTCCCTACCCAAGATATCAGCTGCATGATAGCCGATAGTAGCAGACACATGAATGAGCCCATCCAAGACCAGAAAAAGAGCCGTTGTGGTGAATTTAGCCTAAATTGCTGACCCAAACTGACATGAACTAAATAAATGGTGGTTATTTGTGAGTCTCTAAGGTTTGGAGTTTGCCTTGCTGGGAATCCCATTTTATTTTTCCAAGGGCTGGCATGTAGTCTTAACTTCATAACTGAATATTCAGCTCATCTTTCCTCCACTGATTTAAAATATCACTTGTTCCAAATATATTGTCTTGGTTCTGCCTCTGGGTTTTCCATTATGTCCTATTGGTTTGACTGTCCTTTTGTGTAATAGCCTTTTTCAGTGATATGTTTCAATATCTGGACAGAGAAGTCTCACTTCATTACTCTTTTCTCCTACAATTCTTAGCTATTTTCATATTTTTATTCTTCCTGAAGAACTTGGTATTCTTTTCCAATATTTCAAAAAAATATGTGTTGAGCTTTTGATTGGGTGGCATTAAACATATAATTTGAAAAGTATTGACATTTTAAAAATATTAATATTAAACACAACATTTTGAGTCATTAAGTCATATTTCATATATTTCAGCATTTATAGTTTTCCTCAGATTTCTTATTTAAATAATTTTTATATTTTAAATTTTATATTAAAAGGGATATTTTTTATTATATATTACTAGTGGCCTGGTACACAAAATTTGTGCACATTAAAAGGGGATTAATTAGAGGAAATAATTTAATATTACTATTTGCCCTTTCTCTATAATAAAAGTGTCAGAGATGAAAGAAAATTAGTAAAATGTATATGAAAACCTTCCTCATGTCAGAGTCTGGGGTGCACCATGGGACCCAGAGTCAAATCCCCGCCCATCCATATGTGCCTCAAAATTGTATGAGACCCAGACCTGGCTGGCCCCCACCTCCATTGGGCTAGATCCATATCTGGCCATCGTACCTTTGTCAAGCCCTGCCAGGCAGATAATGTAGCCTCAGGTCCTTTGGTCCATCGCCAGGATGGGGGGCGTGACCTGAGGTCCCCCAGCCAGACTGGGGCGAGGGTGTGCCTTGAGGTCCCTCTCAAGTCCTGCTAGGTGGGGTGCATGGCCTGATATCCCCTGTCAAACCCTATCAGGCGGGTGGGTGCAACCTCAGGTCCCCCATCAAGCCCCAATGGCAGGGGGTGCAGCCTCAGGTACCCCATTAAGCCTCGCTGGGCAGGGTCTCAGCCTGAGTTTTTCCAAACCAGGTTGCACCTTGAGGTCCCCGGTAAAACTCTGCTGGGTCGGGGGTATTACCTGAGGTCCCCTGTCAAGCCTTGCCAGGCACCGGGGGTGGAGCCTCAGGTCCCCTGGCCCAGTGCTGGTGTGGGGGGTATGGCCTGAGGTACCCTGTCAAGCCCTACCTGGTGGGGGCATGGCCTGAGGTCCCCTGGCCTGGCACTGGAGCAGGGGGCGAAGCCTGAGGTCCCCATCAAGCCCTGCCAGTTTGGGGGTGCAGTCTGAGATCCCTTGTCAAGCCCAGCCAGGCAGCGGGGTGCAGCCTCAGGTTCTCTGGCCCAATGCTGGGGCAGGAGGCATGGCCTGAGGTCCCTGGTCAAGCCCTGCCAGGCGGGGTGTGTGGTCTGAGGTTCCGTGGCCTGGTGCTGAGATGGGGGCATGTAGCCTGAGTTTCCCCAACCCAGCACTGGAGGTGCACCTTGAGGTCCACTGTCAAGCCCCGCTGGGTGGAGGGCATGGCCTGAGGTTCCCTGTCAAGCCCAGCCAGGCAGGGGGGCACAGCCTCAGGTTCCCTGGCCCAATGTTGGGGCAAGAGGGCATGGCCTGAGGTCTCCCATCAAGTCCCAATGGGCGGAGGGTGGGGTCTGAGGTCCTCTGGCCTGGGAATTGGGGAGGGGGGGAGCAGCCTGAGGTCCCCTAGCCCAGCACCAGGATGGGAAGCACATCTTGAGGTCCCCTGTCAAGCCCTATAGGGATGGGGGAGGACATAGCCACAAGTTCCTGTTGATTGCTCATTAAGGCTTCTTATGGGAACTTGGCTTCAGCTGTGGGTATAGCCATCTTTGTGATGGAGTGATGGTCAATTAGTGTACAGTGGTACCTGGAGATATGAGTTTAATTCGTTCTGTAACCTTGCTCGTATATCAAGTTGCTCGTATCTCAAAGCAAATTTCCCCATTGAAATCAATTGAAATGCCGTTAATCCGTTCCAGCCCCCAAAATGCCACCCCAGTTGTTCTTGTTACATGTTTTTGAATAAGAAAAATGTATTTATAAATGACAAATATTGTATAAAAACATAATAAAAGAGAATGTAAAGGAATAAACTGGTTTTATAAAGTGTATTTACCTACTCGTTACACTCTTAATGCTACACTTTATCCCTAAACTGAATGTAACTTAACTAACCTTCAATGAACTTAATTGCTACTGGTCTTTGCATTTTTGGCCGATTTCAAAAAAAACGTGTCCAACGAGGTTTGCCTCTTCCTCCCTTTCAGAATGTTTCTGAAATGGGTGAGGCAAGTTTCATTGAACAGCTCCGATGCACGACTAGTAGCAACTTTTTCGGGGTGTGTCCTTTCCACGAAGTGTGACACCCTCTCCCACATTCCTAAGATCTCCTTTATCTCATTTGAGGAGAGCTCCTCCACCTCTGGCTCCTCCTCAAAACCAATTTCTTGGAGAACCTCCTCATGTTGCTGAGACTGCAACTCTTGTAACTCCTCTGTGGTGAGTTCCAGAGAGTGCTCCTCGATGAGCTCATTCACGTCTCTCTCATCCACCTCCAGGCCCATGGATTTTCCCAGAGACACTATCTCCTCCTCCACTGGCACCTCGGGTTCGAATCCTTGGAAGGTCCTTTCGGCTACGGCCTCAAGCCACAGCTTCTTCCATGCAGAGGTCAAAGTCCTTGTTGTAACACCCAGCCAGGCCTGATCAATAATTCTGAGGCATATCATGATGTTAAAGTGGTTCTTCCAGAACTCTCGAAGGGTGAGGTTTGTGTTCTCCGTCACCTCAAAGCAGCGCAGGAACAAGTGCTTGATGTACAGCTTTTTAAAATTAGAAATCACCTCCTGATCCATGGGCTACAGGATAGGAGTGGTGTTGGGAGGTAGGTAGACAACCTTCATAAACTTGAACTCTTCGAGGAGTTCATCTTCGAGGTTCGGTGGGTGAGCAGGAGCATTGTTGAGGACGAGGAGGGCTTGCATGGTTAGGTTGTTTTCCTGTAGATATTTCTTAACAGAAGGGCCGAAAACCAGGTTTACCCACTCCACAAAGAACTGCCTGGTGACCCATGCCTCCACATAACTTGTAGTTTATCTTTTTTTAAAAAAATATATTTTATTGATTTTTTTACAGAGAGGAAGGAAGAGAGATAGAAAGTCAGAAACATCGATGAGAGAGAGACATCGATCAGCCACCTCCTACACGCCCCACAGTGGAGATGTGCCCGCAAGCAAGGTACATGCCCCCAACCGGAATCGAACCTGGGACCTTTCAGTCCGCAAGCCGATGCTCTATCCACTGAGCCAAACTGGTCTTGGCAGCAGTTTATCTTTTAAAATCTTACATGATTAAAGACTCTGGGGTTTTCCGAATGGTATATGAGCAGAGGCTTGATCTTGCAGTTGCCACTCGCATTGGGGCACAGTGGGAGAGTTAGCCTATCCTTCATGGGTTTGTGGCCTGGCATCACCTTCTCCTCTGCCGTTATATAAGTCCTATTTGGCATCTTCTTCCAGAAAAGCCTTGTCTCATCACAGTTGAAGGCTTGCTGGGGGATATATCCTTTGGCTTCTATCAGTTCGGAAAAAGTTTTGAGGTCATCCTCTGCCTTCACATCCAAACTTGCTGCCTCACCATGCCTGACGATGGAGTGAATGCTAGACCTTTTCCTGAAGTTATCAAACCAGCCTCTACTGGCTTTAAATGAGTCTTTCGATGCTTCGTCTATGGAAGTGCGCGGGGTCTGCTCCAGCAAATCACTGTAAATTGCTCTCGCCTTCTCACATATGATGCACTGTGTTAATGTATCTCCTTTAAGCTGCTTCTCTGTCACCCACACCATCAGTAGATTCTCCATCTTTTCATGGAGAGAGCTACGGAGCTTAGAAATTATTGTAATGCCCTTAGCTGGCGTTATACCCTTTATTGACTCCTTCTGTTCAAGCACAGTGCATATCGTTGAAGTACTACACCCGTATTGCCTCGCCAAGTCAGCCACTCGCACACCTTGCTCATATTTTTCTATGATTTCACGCTTTAATTCAATAGACATCATCCTCTTCTGAGCACTGACCTTTCCACTCGCTTTCTTCGGACCCATGGTTATAAAAAGAAATGTGATAAAGTATGTAAATGCACAAAAGATGCTTCGACAACGAGGTAAACAAGCACACTGACTGAGGCGTGGGAAACTGTGAGACGCTCGAGTCCCAGTAAACTGGTGGGTCGTGTGCAGCTGGCCAATCCGCGCGATTACTTGTATCTCAAATGTTGCTGGTATTTCAAAGCAAAAAATTGCTCGCTCGATGGCTCGTATCTCAAAAATCTCGTATGTTAGGGCACTCGTATTTCGAGGTACCACTGTATTTCCTTTTTATTAGATAGGATAGCTGATTATTTTTGATATTTAAGAAAACTACTGACCTTGATATATTAATTTTGTGACTGAACATTTTCCTGAAATTTGTATTTTAAGAAAATTCTTAAAGTGGTTTTTATCAGCTATTTACATTGTCTTATTGCAAATGATATTCTTTCCCATATTTTCTCCCTCTATTTTGTAATTACATCTTTTTTGTTTGTTTTTTAAAATTTCATCAATCTTTATTGTTCAGATTATTATAATTGTTCCTCTTTTTTCCCCCCATAGCTCCCCTCCATCAGTTCCCACCCCTCCCTTTGCCCTTACCTCACACCCCTTGCCCTCATCCATAGGTGTATGATTTTTGTCCAGTCTCTCTTCGTACCTGCCTCACCCCTTTCCCCCTGAGAATTGTCAGTCCACTCCCTTTCTATGCCCCTGCTTCTATTATATTCACCAGTTTATTCTGTTCATCAGATTTTTTTATTCATTTGATTTTTAGATTCACTTGTTGATAGACATGTATTTGTTATTCATAATTTTTATCTCTACCTTTTTCTTCTTCTTCCTCTTCTTAAAGAGTACAATATTTCATATAATACTGTTTTGGTGTAGATGAACTCTTTTAGCTTTTTCTTATCTGTGAAGCTCTTTATCTGCCCTTCAATTCTGAATGATAGCTTTGCTATGTAGAGCAGTGGTTCTCAACCTTCCTAAGGCCACGACCCTTGCATACAGTTCCTCATGTTGTGGTGATCCCCAACCATGAAATTATTTTCATTGCTACTTTATAATTGTAATTTTGCTACTATTATGAGTCGTGATGTAAATATCTGTGTTTTCCGAGGGTCTTAGGCGACCCTTGTGAAAGGGTCTTTCGACCCCCAAAAGGGTCTCGACCCACAGGTTGAGAACCGCTGGTGTAGAGTAATCTTGGTTGTAGGTTCTTGCTATTCATCACTTTGAATATTTCTTGCCACTCCCTTCTGGCCTGCATAGTTTCAATTGAGAAATCAGCTGACAATCATATGGGTGCACCCTTGTAGGTAACTGTTTTTCTCTTACTGCTTTCAAGATTCTCTCTTTGTCTTTTGCCCTTGGGATTTTAATTATGATGTGTCTTAGTGTGGTCCTTTTTGGATTTTTTTGTTTGGGGTTCTATGTGCTTCCTGGACTTGTAAGTCTATTTCTTTCACCAGGTGGGGGAAGTTTTCAGTCATTATTTCTTCAAATAGCTTTTCAGTATCTTCTCTCTCTCTTCTCCTGGTACCCCCATAATTCTGATGTTGGTATGCTTTAAGTTGTCCCAGAGGCTCCTTATACTATCTTTCAATTTTTGAATTCTTTTTTCTTCTTGCTTTTCCAGTTGAGTATTTTCTGCTTCTTTGAATTTCAACTTTTTGACTTGATTCTTGCCTTCCTCTAGTCTGCTGTTAGGTCTCTGTATAATATTTTTTATTTCAGTCAGTATATGTTTAATTTCTAGTTGGTTCTTTTTCATCTCCTCTTTGATCTTGCTAAATTTATCCATCTTTTCTAGGAAATTCTTGAAAAATCTTATAACCATGGTTTTAAACTCTATATCCAATCGTTTGTTTTCCTCCATTTCTTTTGCTTGTGATCTGTTCTTTTGTCTCTGCATTTTCACTGCTCCCCTGAGTTGGTCGAGTAGCTTTGTGTGGTAGGTGTCCTATATGGGCCAGTAGCTCCACTTCCCCAGTTACCTGAGGTGGACATTCTTGGTGCACCTTTTTGTGGACTATGTGTACAGCCTTGTTGTAGTTAAGTCTTGATTGTTATTGGTATCACCTGGGGGAATTGACCTCCAAGCCAATTGGTTGTGAGGATCAGCTGTGTCTATGTAGGGAGAACTTCTGTGCTAGAGTCAGCCTTATGATACAAGACTTGCAAAATTGCAAAAGCCTCTGTCTTTAGCTTGGATGGGGTGGAGTCTCAGACAGCCTTGGCTTCCTGTCAGCTCTTCCCTACCCGGCCCCTGGGTCTCAGTGTCCCTTGGTAATCGCTGCAGCCTTCTATGCGTGCATTCGCGCTCATGCACCTCCAGACCTCTGCCTGTCTGACTCCCCTGAGTTTCCCTGCATTCTGGGCACCCATATGAGTCTGGGTCCCCAGGGTCTCTCCCAAAATTGGGGTTCAGTGCAGTCAGAAGTGGAGTTCAGCACAGTTGGGAGGTTCTGTCTTCTTTCCACTAGAAAAAGCCAACACAATCAGCAGTCAGTCCTCTCTGTGTGCACCCATGCATGCCTCCAGACCTCTGCCTTTTGTGGCTCCCTAAGTTTCCATGCATTTCTCCCTTTTCATGACAGTCCAGACTCTCCCCATATGAGTTTTGCTCGGATCTGGGGTTCAGTGCAGTTGGGAGTTTCCATCTCCCTCCTGCTAGTGGAAGCCAACCAGGCACTCCATCGTTCGTCCTCTCCATATGCGTGTCTCCATACCTCAGCTTTTTGCAGCTCCTCTGAGTCTCCATGAGCCCCTCTCTTTCCTTCTAGTTGTAGAATTTCCATATAGTCAGATTTCCTGTGATTCTGGATGATGTCCGAGTCTTTTAGCTGTAATTTTTAAAATTGTTGTGTAATGCAGCAGTGTAGGTATTCACCTATGCCACCATCTTGGTTTCTCTCTCTCATGTTGTTACATCTTATTGTTTTGGCTCACACTTGGAGAATAATGTTAAAGAACTGTGGTGACAGGTGCATGCTTCTCTCAATCTTGCTGATATCATTTTCTTTAAGCAAGATAGTAACTCTTTGAGAGTAGGGTCTATGTTTGTTCTTTTATCCTTTCTCCTGTGATACTTAGCATATCACCTTGCTTATTTTTAACATTGAACACATATTTAGTAATTCAAGGATCAGACACTTATTGCAGACCTTCCTTGATCAGACATGGTTCCAGGAACTGTGTATGCATAAGGTTCCTGATTTTGGCAATTCTTTTGTCCATTCATATTTGCATGGGCTTTGGAGTTGGACAGAATTAGGGCCTAACCCTGGCTTTGTGTTTTACCAGTTATGGGGCTTTGGAAATGTACATCACCTTTCTAAATTTTAGTTTTATCCTCCTGAAAATCTTGAAATTAACAATAACCCTCTCATGAGTTTGTTGGGAAGATTGGAAATACATGTATAAAAGTACAGTGAAGGAGTTCTGAAGGAGCCCATGGATTTGGAGCGGCTGGCTCTGTATTTTGATGACATTTGGTGGCTGGGATGTTGAGCCCAAATCTAGAGATCTGACACTGAAGCCACCCTGCCTCTGGGCGCCAGGTGGCGCTCGTACACCACCAGAGAAGTTCCGCAAATGCCTCAGTCGAGTTTCTGTTCTGCAAAAGGGAAAGCTGTGGCTCTAGGTGAAATCCTGCAACAGATTCATTTCCGGCACACTTCTGGGCCCAAAGAAGGGTTTCTTTAATACACATGCATGCCCAGGTTAAACTGTAGTGAGGGCGAAATCCTCTTCCTGTGAATGCAGTGATACTGTCTTTCCTTGCTTGGTCTTTGTGCCTTTTAAACAGTTTCCTTTTAAAGAAAGAAAAGGCCAAAGAAAGGCGGGGGAAGGAAGATAAGAGAGAGGGTATTATTTGGACTCGGGGATCACTGCTGACCTGCAGAGAAACAAAGGGTAGAAATCCTCTGAGCAAGTCACTTGCCCTCAGCCAGCCTGGGCTTCTTTAGACATGGAACGAGGGCAAGGCCTCCGTGCTTTCAGTCTCTGGGGGGTGGAGGGTGGGGTGGATTTTAACTGTCAACTCTCATGGCCTTACCCTGCAAGAACCATGTGCCTGATCTCTCTCCTCCTGTTTTGTATCCTCTGTTATTTCTGGGCTCTCCATTATCAGTCTGCAGGGAAGAAGTGGTTAAAAAAAAAAAAGAAGTTCTGCCACTTACCACCTGAGCTAGAATCCTCTTTGAGCCTCAGTGTACTTACTGTCAAACGAGGTTAACAAAACATACTTGGAAGGGCGGCTTTTATAGGATTTGAACAACATAATAAGTATTTGGTGAATCATCTTCTTTCTTATATCTCTGAATAAACAACAAATGCAGACTAACATTAACCAAGAATTTGAGTCAGAAATCTTCACAGATTCATTTCCAGTGTCATCATTTCTGAGCCATCACCTTTGTTCCTCTTCCATTGGACTCGCTCTCAATGACATGATTATTTTTCCCTTTGTTTGTTTTGGAACAGATATTTATTAAGCACCTGATATGCTCTAGGTACTGCTGAGAATCTGATAAGAAGAAGAACAAGCTGAAACCGGTTTAGCTTAGTGGAGAGAGCATCGGCCTTCGGACTGAAAGGTCCCAGGTTCGATTCCGGTCGGGAGCATGTACCTTGGTTGCGGGCACATCTCCAGTGTGGGGCGTGCAATAGGCAGCTGATCGATGTCTCTCTCTTATCGATGTTTCTAACTCTCTATCCTTCTCCCTTCCTCTCTGTAAAAAATCAATAACATATATTAAAAAAAGAAGAACAAAATCCCTGAGTGAATATTTAGTGGCAGAAATAAATAATTAATAAACAAATACAAAATAGATAATTATAAGTAATTACTATGAAGGAATCAAATAAATGCCACAGTTTTAAAAATAATAATGGCCTTAGCCAGTTTGACTCAGTGGATAGAGTGTTAGTCCAAGGACTAAAGGGTCCTGGGTTCGATTCTGGTCAAGGGCATGTACCTCAGTTGCAGGCTTGATCCCTGGCACTGATTGGGGTACATGTGGGAGGCAATCCATCAATGTCTCTCCTCCCTCCCCCTCTTTCTCTTCTCCCCTTCCTTTCCACTCTAAAAATAAATGAAAAAATACACTCAGATGAAGACTAACAACAACAAAAAAATTAATGCAGGCAGTGATATCTAAAAATGGTCAGGGAAGGCCTTCATGTGGAGGTGATATCAAAATATGGAGGAAATGGAGATGACAGTGACTACTTTCCTGTGGAGTAGGCTAGGAAACAATCCATGAGCACTACTGAAAGAATTTTATTCTAATTATCCTAAAATAATAATACAGCTATGCTTATAATAATGTAATGATACCAACCATTTTACAGTTTATAGTAACATGTGGGAAACTTGTTGTGCTTGACAGCCATTTTGTAGTAAGCTCCAGTCATGTTAGCACTAACCTCGGGCTAGGTTTCTATTACCCCAAACCCTATCTCTTTCCCATAAGCCAGGTGTTTCGCCTTAAGGGCTAGGAATTTCCGCTACAATTTGGTTGCTTAGCCTCCCCCGTTACGCAAGAACTGGAACCTCCTCATTCCCTGGAATCTCCTCATTCCTCCTTCTCCCTATAACTACCCCGAACTCCTCCTGAATAAACGAGATTTGATTAGAACTTTGTCTTGTCTCCATTCCTTGTGTCTCTTGTCCCTTTCATCCCCACTCCCCCGCTAGGGTCCTCGTTGACTTAATCTGCAGGTCGGGACAGTAACATATTTTGGGGGGAGATTGCATCAACTGTATCTTTTTACCCTAGTGCTTTACTTCCAGCCTAATCCAAGTTAGGTGCCCAGTAAGTGCTTGTTGAATGAATAAATGGTTCCACTTGTCCCCCAGTGTAGACAAGTCAGGTATTATTGCCCCGTTTTAGGGACATTAAGTGACCTATCTCTGGCATTAGGGCTCACAAAGGAGTAGAATTAGAACTAGAGTCCTGATTTTTAAAAAATTATGTTTACTCCAGTGTTCTTTTCAGTATTCCAATCTTAGGAATTAATGCTTCATCCTTTATGTTTATAGGAGTTGTCTTCAGTGTATTTGGATGTTTAGGTGAGATATCGTTCACATATCTGACAGAAAACCAGTACAATCTTGTAGGGAATAAGTTGTTTTTCAGTAATACTGGTATTAATCCAAGTGGAATTATCCATACTACCTACACTCCACCCATAAAATTCCAGGCAGGTTTGCACCTGCCAATTGCTGATTCTTGGGCATGTTTCACAAACCAATGATAAGCTAAAAAATGTCAAAGCTTCTGTGAGTTGCTATTACAGAAAGATTCCAAAGCTTCAGGAAGGATGTGGTGACAGCATCATTAATATTGGAGAAAATCAATATTGAGGGGGAGGGAGATAGATTTCTTCACATTCCCATCTATATCCATTCCTCCTTTGGGAGATAAAGTTCAGAGAGACCTCAGATGTATTTCACATGTTGGTGAAGTAAGTACTTAACTAAACAGATGCTGGCATAGAACCATTCAAAGTTAAGATCTCTGGTCAAAAAATGTGGTGATCGCCAGAGGGAAAAGGGGTGGGGACTAGGTGGAGGTGGGTAAATTTAAAAAATAAATAAAAGTAACAAAAAATAAACACTTCTCATGGTGATCTGGAATGCCATCCAATGGCTCTGATTTCTCATTTTAGGTGGAATATTTGCCTTGTAGTCTTTCTTTAAATACAAATATATTATCAATCACTGTGCTAGCTAGGTTCTGGGAGAGAAGCAAAGAATACAGTTTTTATTCCTAAGAAACTCGTAGATTGTTTGATTGCTTCGCTCCTTCAGACACTGCTAGGCTCTGGATGAAGCAAACAGCTAACGAATTTTGAATGCTCATTGTGGCAGACACTGATTGTTTAAAATGCGTTTTTGTGTGCTAACTCATAGGTTCATAGTCTCCTCAGAAGTTGAGGTTCAGAGAAGGTAGGTGATCTACTGGAGGTCACACTGCTAGTGAGAGGGTTCACATTTGGGCCTCCTGGCTCCAGAACCTGAACCTCATCAGAATCCCTGCCCTCGGGGAATCTCACAGCCCAGTTGGGGAGACAGAAATGTAAAGCAATGAGCCAGAGTCCAGCGGGGTGGCTGTGATTGAGGGTAACCAAGCAGGACTCTGGAACTGGCTGCTTGGAGCATCTGGGAAGCCATCCCCAGATGGGAGACACTGACGCTGGGTCCACAGCTTTGTCACAAATAACCTAAACACGGAAAAGCACCTCTTTTCTTCTTACCCAGTTCTTGCTTTGCGGTTAAGGCGTATCATGCAGCTGAGGTTACTTTAAGAATGATATTTTAAAGTTGTTTTTAAAGTAATACAAATAAGTCTCTGATTGAAGCAATGGATGACATTGGGGTTCGTAAGATAGGGCAGGTATACCACACACAGAGAGTTTCACTTTGTGCTCTTGCTTTTCTCTCTCACCTTCTTTTGTTTTTGAGGTGGTTGATCCAGGGTAGAAGTCTCCAGGCTCCGGTAGCTCTCCCGGACCACAAGCACTAGAAACAGCATCCGGGGGAAATGGGTAGACAGACTCCGCACAAGGTGACACTTTATCTGTTGATTCTCTACTTGCTAACTGTCCCTCAGAATCTTGCGTCTTCCATCTCCTTTTCCTGAAGTACGATGTCATTGCTTGTACCTGTCTAGTTACAGTCTTAGAGGACACAGCTCCTCTTTAAGGAAGCCTTCCCAGGAGCACTGAGCACCTCCTGCCAAACTCCTATGGGATCCACACCACTGATCTCACTATTAAATAGGTGCTGCTCTGACAGCTGATGTGTTCATATTATAACTTCCTATTTATATCTCTTCACACTCTACTCCCTGCCCTTTTCCTCAAACAAAAGCTTTCAGTTGGTTATACATCTAGGGTAGGGCTTCCTTTTAAAGCCAAACATGCACCAGGAAGTTTCTCTCCTTTTTAGTTTGTAAGCAAACCATTTTCCTTAATCTTATTTTGCTTAAAAATCAGTCCTCCTTGTGACTGACTTCTAACACATTGGCAAAAACTTTATTTACATTTAAGTTTTTAAAAGTTATATTTTATTGAGTTTTTATAGAGAGGAAGGGAGAGGGATAGAGAGTCAGAAACATCGATGAGAGAGAGACATCGATCAGCTGCCTCTCACATGCCCCCCACTGGGGATGTGCCCGCAACCAAGGTACATGCCCTTGACCAGAATCGAACCTGGGACCCTTCAGTCCGAAGGCTGATGCTCTATCCACTGAGCCAAACTGGTTTCAGCTACATTTCAGTTTTTAAAGTGGGGATCAGCATGGTTGTTGCCCCTTTTGAGAATATATGCATTGTTTTGTGCATCCTTAAAATTTATTTTATCATAAAATACACAGGATACATCATTTATCATCTTAACCATTTGTGTATCCTTTAAAAATCTCCAAGTATTTGCATTGAATAATATAAATACATTTCTTCATTTTTACAGTTCTAATATATCATAAATGTATAAGGCTCATTAAATGTATATTATTGGAACATTTTCACCTTCTTTTTTCAGTTTTGTGATAGAAGTGAAAACACGTGATGGGATTTATTTTATGTAATAAAGTCATTATGCTTTAGAATCAAGAAAGGCTAAGTTCCCAGCGATGGACAACTGCACCATGCCATTGTGCTTTCACCAGCCCCATCTTCTAGGTTTCAGATGTTGCTGGTATTCAGAGCTGGAGGTGAATTATTTTTGACATTACATTGAGCATTGTGACTTAAGTAATACTAGTAGCATGGATAACACTCAGCAAGTGTACTTACTATCCCGCCAAGGGATATTCTAGGTGATCTATGTAGATTGACTTGTGCATATGAAACGTTAGTTCTAGTCTGCTCCTGTGCAGAGTAATAGTTAATACTTCTACTAAAGGGAGACCTACAATGGAGGTAGATGGCTCTTGTCTTTCCTTGACTTTGTTCTTGGGATATAAGGCACAGCTGTTAAAGCTCACCAAGAACTGGTGGGCAAACTCCTCAAACTAACTAGGTTGAGCATCCCTAGAATTATTTATTTCTGATGCCCAACGTGTTACTTGTCACATAAATGTTGTTCATTCAAAAAGATATCAAGATTGGCTTTGAAATGGCAGCGGAAACAGCTGGCAGGGAGCTGGGTTTGCAGCTAGAACTTACCTGCTGTTAGGGAGGGAACTATTCCTGTCAAGGAAAAATTTAAAGTACATAATATTGGCTTTGCTCATGATTGCAAATGTCAAAATTCCATTAATTTGATTTTTAAAGTTTAAGGTATTCTGCCATTTGGTTACTAAGTATATGAATAGACTGACATTTATTCAGCTTGGCTCTCTGTAAGCTACGCATGCATATTTGTTTGAAGGATATCATTTATCCCTTCACTGAGAATTTTGGGAGCGCACCGTGTTGGGCTAAATAATAGGATGTGTGATCTAAAGGAAAAGAACATACTCTGAAATTTAGACTGTAATGGAAGACAGACCTCATATACATGGAATCTCAAGTTATAATGAAAAACAGTGTGAGACTAAGTAGCAATGAATGATGCAGACAAGGCAATATATCTAGAATTCAGAGGAGGGAGAAAATGATCAGCTTAGGAAGAAGTTAAGATTCTGTTCAGACTTTGATTGCAGAGAGGGGAAGAAAGAAGGTGTTTAGGAGTGGAGGTATATTGTATCCCTAAATGGGAATAAATAAAGTCTGTTTTTTTTTGAGGAAAGTTAATGATTTTTCCCCCCTCCTGGATGGAATGAGGAGGTTTTTTTTTAAGAAGTTTATTTAATGAGCACTTACTATATGGCAGGCATTGTGTCAAATATTAAGGTGTATCATTAACTTAGTTCATAATATATCCCTCTGAAGTGAGTATTTCTAACTCCATTTCCAGATGAAGAAACTCAGGCTAAGGGGAGTCAAATCACTTGCCCAAGGTCACACAGCTAGTCAGTGATAGAATAGACACTTATCTCAAGTCTCTCCTCAAAAAGTTTGTGCATCTGTTCCCATCCCAGCTTGCCCAAATCTAGATATAACCCGTGTTAATCTCTCTTCAAGACTTCCCTTCCATTGATATATTTAGGGGAAGGTAAGTTTATCGCATATTTTCTCTGAATTATTTCTCTGTAGCACATGTTCTTGCTCATTTCCCTCAGCTTGGGCTCGTGGCTCCATTTGCTTTATAAGCAGGCAGGGTCTGGATACTACAACTGCTATCCTCATAATAAGATGCTGCTGCTGTAAGGCTAGCTTCTGCATGGTGATAGGAAGAGGGACCCAGTGTCTTTTATTTCTCTGTTACTTCATTCTTTACCATGCTACCAACACAAAACATTACTGAAGGAATAAACCAGAGGTTATCTTAGTTTGGCTGTAGGTTTAATTGTGGAAACAAAGAGACCCAACATTAATAATGGCTTAACTGTGATGGGAGTCTGTATCTCTACCATATAAAAATCTGAGCTGTTATGGCGGCTCTCCTTCATGACAGGAGCAGGGGCTCAGACTCCTATTTTGTTGCTCTGCCATTATCTTAGATATCCATCAAAGTTGAACAGACATCACAGAGCAATGAGGTAAATGTGCCCACCTAGCTACAGGGAGGCTGGGCATGTTGTCTGTGTTCTGGGTGGCCAAGTAGCCAGCTTAAACTCAAAGGTCTACTATTATGAAAAGCGGAGGATGTATAATTGAGGGATAGTTAGCAATCTCTGCCTGAGATGGAATTATAAAAAAAAAGGAGAAAACTATAAGACTTAGAGGATAGATATGGCTGTCCCAGAGACCATCAGAAAAAGACCAAACTGTTAAAATCTCTTTAGAAGCGATGCTGTACCTTAATAGACATTACAATAGTTGCTTTCCTATCTCAGGTGTGCCTTCTTCTGTTAAAGGAAATTGTGTACTTCCTTCCACAGAAGTAGTTCTCACCTCGGGTCCCTCCCAGCACAATTAGACACAATAACTTGCAGCTGTATCTTTGCCAAATTCTGAGTTGTTTTATCTAGAGTTACCCACAAGTGACATGAGCAGAAAACTCCAGGATCAGCTTTTGTAGAGATGAAGTAATGCCTCATTATTTTTCAGCAGACCATAGTTAATGAGGTATATGTGTGTGCATGCACACACATACACACTCTCTCTCTCTCTCTCTCTCTCTCTCTCTCTCCCTCTCTCTTTCTCTCTCTCTCTCTCATATCCCACTCACAGGCACAACAATTCTTCTTAGATTCGATTTAGTCTAAATCCAGATTTGTAAAGATAAAATGCTTTTTTAAAGACCATATCTGCACAGATGCTGAAGTCTGCAGCCCCGAGGAAGTCTTCTGCTTTACGTGGAGTAGCATGAGTTTCTCCTCCCTCACGGAGACTCATTGCTCTTTTTAGATATCAGGACCTAAGGACTTCTAGTGGGCTATTTAACCATTTGTAAGCCATAATCGCAAGCGGCGGACCTTTTTAAATTAAATTCAAAATATTGTGGCAGCTAACTGGTTAAACAAGCTTTGAAATTATACTTCTTTTTCCTTTTAGGTTAGATAAAAAGTTTTACCCAGGATGTATGTCTGTCTCCCCAGACTAATCTATGAAGGTCATAATCAAACCAAATGTAAATATGTACTTGCCTATTTTCTGAGTGAAGCCTAATGTCTGGGTGGGTGAGGTAGTGAAAGTTGTATTTCTAATTTTATTTGCCTAAATGTTCTCTTATAATTTGAGAATTTTCTGAGCCTGTGCATCCTCCAGCAAGTCCTTTGCACTCACTTCTATCAGTTTTACCACCTTCTATTCCAACTCTGCTCCAGCAGAGAATGTGTTTCATTCTTCCTGTTGGCAGCTAATTAGTTACTTTAAACTAAGACATTGGCTTGCCTTACCCGCCGCCCTCCCCCTCCCCCAACACACACACACACACACACACACACACACACACACACACACACAGCTCTGCTCCTCAGAAGTTCCCCTCTAGAATCAGAGCATGGATGTCTAAGATAGGAACAGATCCTATATAATAAGGAGGTAATATGCAAAGTAACCCTCACGCCCTTACAAGATGGCTGCCTACAACCAGGCCGGCAGGGGAGTTGGTTAGTGAGGGACAACCAAACCACTGAACAGCAGGCTGTGTGGGGCAACCAGATCAGTGGGGGGAGGGGGCAGTTGGGGGCAACCAGGCCAGAAAAGGGGGCAATTGGAAGCAACCAGACCAATAAGGGGGGAAAGTTAGGAGCAACCAGGCTGGCAGGAAGGGGGCAGTTAGGGGTGATCAGGTAGGTGAGTGATGAGGAGCCAGCGGCTCAGGATTGTGAGAGGGATGTCCACCAAGGGGTACCAGATTGGAAAGGTACAGGCTGGGCTGAGGGGACCCCTCCATGCACAAATTTTGTGCACTAGGCACCTAGTGGAAATACAAAATTTGTAAGTTATTAAGGGGAATAGCTTTTGTGTTTGTTTTCCTTTCTCTTCTCTCCTTGCATCTTTCTTTCTATGCAGATGAGACATTTAACTGCAATGAAGTTTTAAGAATTTATTTATAATTTGGGTCTAAAAGATTATGCTATTGTATCAAAGCTGAGCAGACAAAAGTGTTACAGATGCAGTTAAAGTGTTTTTTGTTTGTTTGCTTTCACATCATTGCTGTGAGTCAAAGTAGGAGTGACTGTTGACCCTGCCCAGCCCCTGGCAGCAGATTCTGAGTTCTCCCACTTGGTGTCAAGTAGAATCACTGGGGGGAACATTTAAAATGCCAGTGTCTGACTCTCCCTCCCAGGGCTTCTAAGTTAATTGGTCTTGAACATGGCCTGACCCTTGGGATTTAATAGGTTAGATTTTAGTACGAAATCGTCTTTGGAAATATGCTCTCAACGTTTTCAGAGAGATATTTCCGGTAGGGTGCAATTCTGAGTTAGTGACATTTAAAAATTGTTCTGAAAGCACTTACACCAGCTGATAGAGAATAATTGGTGTGCAGCATTAAGGAACAGGTAGACTGAGAGGTAAACTGGAGATTCCAACTCCTCTGGATCCAAAGTGAAGCAAGACGCAGGGGCACTGTGGGATGCGAGACATGTGACTGAGAGGAGTGAGGCCTCAGCTTCGTGACGCAGATGCAGGAGGGAATCCTGGCAGGGTGGGCTCTGCTACTCCAGCCTCGGAGGTAAATTCTGACTATAAAGATGTAGACTTACTATGTGCTGTGGAAAAGCGCACAGGGTGTGGGACTCCGGGGTGCTGGGGTAGAGTCTGAATTCCTTTCTGTCAAGTATCCCCTTTCAGAGCCACTGGCTGGCCCTGTGCGTCCCGAGGAGCTGGGCAAATGCAGGTCGCACCCACCCCCTCCTCTCCCCAGACCCTCTTCTTTCTGAGCTTTTCTGCCAGGGGACAATGGTCAGGTCCTACTCAGATTAAGGGAATTTACTTAGGTATTTTTATTGATTTCAGAGAGGAAGGGAGAGAGAGAGAGAGAGGAAAACATCAATGATGAGAGAGATTCATTGATTGGCTGCCTCCTGCACACCCCCTATTGGGGATGGAACGCAAAACTCAAGCATGTGCTCTTGACCAGAATTGACCCCGGGACCTTTCAGTCCACAGGCTGACGTTCTGAACCAAAACAGCTAGGGATGACTAAAAGGAATTAGATTTGACCTGAACTTTAAATTTTTTCTAAATCGCTGTTAACAGCTTTACACCCTGGCTCAGTTGATCTCTGCTGCAATCCAGGGGTTTTAAAGGGAGCTTTTAAAAACAGGACAGATAAAAGTGAAAGGAAGGAGAAGACATTCAAACTGGTCACTTTTGACCTATTAAAATTGGGAGACATGAGCCAGCTGGGGATGCCTGGATCCCCAAAGGTACTTTTTCTCTCACTAAACACTTATTTGATGTTTTTCTGCATCTACTTGCTCTTCAGTAATTGGCAAGATCTGATATATGTCCAGATAGAATAATATTAAATGACTATTTTTGGCTCATATTACATTTTTGCCATTTAATAGTCTGTTTTAATACATAATTTTTCATTTAAGTGCAGTATAACACGGAGTTTGGCCTTTCTCCAGTTGGCTGTTGGCTGTTGGAGGCAGTGGTGTGTAACATTTATACTTGCTTTGGAGCCTTGTAGTTAAGACCTCAAGTCATTCTCTTTGAAAAATTACATAAAATCTCTGAGCCTATGTGTTTCTCTTTTGTAAAATGGGGATAATACAATCTATTTTTTTTCTAATCTCCCCCAGAGGATTTTTTTTCCATTGATTTTTTTTTTTAGAGAGAGAGGATGGAAGGGAAAGCAAGAGAATGCCTCCCACATGTGCTCCAACAGGTGCTAGGGTTGAACCTACAACCAATATATACCCTTGGCCAGCAATTGAACCCAGGATCCTTCCGTCTGAGGGCCAACACTCTAACCGCTGATCCAAACCAGCCAGGACTACAGTCTCTCTTTTATAGGGTTCTTTTTATTGCTGTTTAAAAAATTATTAATGTTATTTGTTTTGTTTTTAAAACTCATTTTACTATGCTGGAATAATCCAAGCAACAACAAAAATACTATTGGATTATAACTCCAAGTAGAAAACAAATATCAATACTGACATAAATACATGATTAATAAGTAAATGGAGGGAGACTAAGCAAATCTCATGTGCAGAAGTTTGACTCACTTTTTTTTAAGATTTTTAAAATATATATATATTTTATTGATTTTTTACAGAGAGGAAGGGAGAAAGATAGAGTTAAAAACATCAATGAGAGAGAAACATCAATCAGCTGCCTCCTGCACACTCCCCACTGGGGATGTGCCTGCAACCAAGGTACGGAATTGAACGTGGGACCTTTCAGTCCGCAGGCTGATGCTCTATCCACTGAGCCAAACCGGTTTCAACTGATTCACTTTTCTTTCTTTCTTTTTTTTTAAAAATATATTTTATTGATTTTTTACAGAGAGGAAGGGAGAGGGATAAAGAGTTAGAAACATTGATGAGAGAGAAACATCCATCAGCTGCCTCCTGCACGCCCCCCACTGGGGACGTGCCGCAACCAAGGTACATGCCCTTGACCGGAATCGAACCTGGGACCTTTCAGTCCGCAGGCCGAAGCTCTATCCACTGAGCCAAACCGGTTTCGGCTGATTCACTTTTCAATCCCACTTCAAACCAAGTGTTAATGGTGAACAAAAGGAACATTAATTTAAAAAAGAACCCACGACATCCTAAAGAAATCTTAATGCCTAATGATAATGAGTTAACTTTGGAGAGGTTAGGAATGTTGGGGGGGAGACATTCTATCTTCAAAAAATTATCAAAACAATGTGGATAACTTTCTGTCTTTGAAAAGGACTGCCCTTGGAGTTCTCTCCCTTTGTTTAAGTGATTTTTAATCTTGTAATCCTATAGTACAGCATTTGGTCCCTCTCAAAAGTCCTTTTATTTTTATCTCTCACTTAGAAAAGAGGCTGGGGTAGGTAGACTTTAGGAGAGTAGACTTTGACAATGTCATTTGCCCTCTTTCTCTCCATCCTTACCTGCCGTCCTCCCTGGATAGTACTTTATGGGTATTTAAAAACTATCCCTTTAGCTAAAGGACACATATTTTTGAAAAAGTGAAAAGCGTGTTATTTATTCCCCAAAGGCTGTTCCTATTCCCCCTTTGGCCCTGAAAACGATGGATACATTTGAAGGTGTGAAAGGAATCAGGAGAGGATCTGGGAGAAAGACCTGGGTGTGTCAGGGATTTCTGCTCTTGTTAAGCCAGGCCTCAGCCATCATCACCTCTTACCTGCTTCCCCCCTCCAGAAGAGCTCTCGTTCATCCGGCTACTGTGCACCCTGCCCGCAGGGCTGCTGGAAGGGTGGGTTCGAGGAATGCTTCTAATGCATGCTTTCAGCTGTGCTCACCTTCACAGCTTTAAGGGCTCAGTTTTGTTCCATCTTGTTTCCTATGAAATAGTTTAGCCTTAATGCCTTAGTCATTTCCAAGACGGAGGAGCAAAAGTATGTGGCAGGATAAATTATAGCTGGTTGTTTATCCTGTTATTTCCCCTCCTCTATTTGAGGAATATATCTTGCTCTACTTTTTTTTTTTTTCCCTCTCTCTTCCTTTCTTCCCTTGAAAAAGACTTGATTTAACAGTGAATGGGAGCCGAAACCGGTTTGGCTCAGTGGATAGAGCATCGGCCTGCGGACTGAAAGGTCCCAGGTTTGATTCCGGTCAAGGGCATGTACCTTGGTTGCGGGCACATCCCAAGTAGGGGGCGTGCAGGAGGCGGCTGATTGATGTCTTTCTCTCATCCATGTTTCTAACTCTCTATCCCCCTCCCTTCCTCTCTGTAAAAAATCATTAAGATATATTTAAAACAAACAAACAAACAAACAAACACAGTGAATGGGAATGTTCTATGAGGAAATGAGAAATAGATATGGCCTTTGAGGGTCTGGAGAAATAGAGGTGGAAATTCTACCCTTGACTGATAAGAAAGAGGTTTGAGGTCTCATGGGAGTGAGATAAAGGCATTGCCTTGGGGCCATGTCTGAGGAGGTGGGAAGACCCCAGAAAAATGGGGTCTAGATTAAAAGAAACCTTGGGCTGAGGACTGCCAGTCAAGGAGAAGATCTCTAATGTTCACTCCTGGTGAAGTGACCAGGGCTTGGAGAACGAGGACGTTCATCTAAGGCTCTTTCTGCCTTTTCGACACTCCAGTGACCCATCCATTCTGGTTCAAACTGGGATGGAAATTCAGACTTGGTGCCATATTAAGTTGATTATGAAGCAATAAAACAGCAATACTTCTTAAACACCTGAGCTTGTGGACTGAGATTCATAGCTGCTACACTAGAATTAATTCATGGCTAATTGATTTGAGGGGAGAATATTGATCTTTCACACCAAAGGCAAATGTTTGAGTAAGCTCCAGCAAAAACAGAAACTACATGTAGCTTCATCTAGTAAGGAAGAAAAGTAAAAAGTATCAGTAAAGACCTAGATGGCTTGGCTTAGTGGATAGAACATTGGCCTGTGGACTCAAGGGTTTCGGTCTTGATCCCCAGAAGGGGTTGTGAAGGAGGCAGCCAATCAACAATTCTCTCACATCATTGATGTTTCTATCTCTCTCTCCTATCTTCCTCTCTGAAATCAATAAAAAATATATATTTTAAAAAGGAGTCAATAAATATATAGAGTTTTGCTCAAAAACCCTAACTGGAGTTTCTTTTAGAAAATATACACATTTTGAATGTATATTAAATATACACATTTAGGTGTTAGAGAGTGGGAAATTTTGAGCATGTCCGTGCTGACATCAGGCCGGGCCTTGAGATACGGTCTCATGGCCCCCTTCCAGCACGTAGGCCTTCTTTCATAGAACACTGTCAGCTTTCTGAAGAACAAGATGACCCTGTGAATAACATAGTCATTAATGGTATGACTCTGACATTGCTTGGGAAAGACTGTTTTGTCTTGGGTTGCTTGCTCTGCAAAAACAAGATGTAGTAAATGTGCTTAAAAGTGGTTCTACACAAAGGGTCACGGCTGCTCTCTGGACTCCCTGTGTGGAGAAAGGCAGAGTAGTTGCCGGCTGGCCGGTTAATAAATGCTCCCAAATTTTAATTTGGTTTGGACTCCAATGGTCATTCACTCGCATTTGCTCCACAACATAGGTATATAAAAATCATTTTGGGGCCTGAGAGGAGAGGGGGTCATTGACTTCACTTTCCAGTTGTCCTGTCCCTTCTGTGTATCCAACTAACACACTTCCTCTTCTGTGGAGAGTCCTGGGCAGGGAATCAGGACCTTGGATAGGACATTTAACTCCTGAATGCATAAACCAAGGGTTTTGGCATACCTGAGGGTCCCCCCCTTTACCCCAAACGAAGGGGTATCCTTTTATTTGTAAAATTTGAGGATGGGGAGCTGATTGTGGGGGTATAGTGCGATGAACACTGGGTTTGCTGTGAGGATCAAGACTGAAAAATTATGTGATTAACATAAAACCAAATTTCCACCAAGTCTTCCAAGTCTACCAAAACAAACTCAGATGTAGCTTCAGGGACTCCTATATCATAAAAGCAAATAATTCCCATCCTAATCAGAGAATGCAGATAGCTTCTCTGGGTGAGAATCTCCATTCTGCTAAATTCCAGACCAGTAAGGATTCTTACTTTGATGATTTCTTGAAAGTGGCTTGTTAACCTCTTTATTCCTCACCTCAGTCTTGTGAGTTAGGTGCCATTATTATCATCAGTATTTCTGTTTCATAGAGAGGAAGCTGGAGCACAGAGAAATTAAGCAGAAGCAGCGAGGCCTGAACCTGAACTGCGCAGCTCGAATCCAGGGCCTTGCGCTTAACAGGTATTCTGTGTGGCCGCCAAAACACAGAATCATCTTCGATTTCTTAACCTTTGCTAACAGTGAAATTTATATCCTGTACCGTGGAGCATATTCAGAGTTCTCAAGGACAATTTTATTGGGAAACATTGTTTCACATCATTCAAAATAAGATTGTCTGTGACAATCTGTTAGCAAGGTTGGAGCAATGAGCGAAGACTATATCCCAGGAATCCTAGTACTTTCCTTTGTGCTAAGGATTCTCCAGGGTAACAATACTGGATTCTTGAGTCCTATACGTACATAGAAGTGACAATTAGAAGAGGGAAAAAAAAATAAAAGAAAAAGAGAAGGAAACAACAGAATGAGGTCTTGAGAAGACAGTGCAGAAAAACAGTATATGTCAAATTTATTTTAATATAGCTCATTTGAATTCAGTGCATATTGTGAACAGTTTTTACTGAAATATTTGAATTTCTGGAGAATTTTTTCTATTAGTGAATCCTTTCATTTTTTCTTTTTATTTATTTATTTTTATTAACTTTATTGGGGTGATATTAATTAATACTATTACATAGGTTTCAAATGTACGTTTTCATGATCCATAATCTGTATATTGCATTGTGTGCCCACCACCCAAACTCAAATAACCTTCTGTCACTATCCTTTACTGACTTCTTTATTCCCCCTCTCCCTTTGGTGACTACCGTGGCTATCTGTGAGTTTTTGTTGGTCGTCTTTATTCATTTATTACTTTCAGTTTTATATCCCACATATGAGTGAAATCATATGGTTCTCAACTTTTTCTGACTGACTTATTTCACTTAGCATGATATTTTCAAGGTCCATCCATGTTGCTGCAAATGTCAGTATTTTATCTTTTCTTATCCTTTCAATTTTAAAATTTTGTCAGGTATTTGCATGTCCAGATACTGAACCCTGGGAGCAGAAGGAGAGACTTATGTAAATCATGTGTATAGCAAACAAGTTGAACCAAAAATGTTAGATCTTTGGACAGAGGATTCTATTCATGACTTATTTTTATATTAAACAAACTCAAGTGTGACTATGAATCATTTTGAAAAAATATAGAGAGCTGTAGTAAAGCCACTACATGAGCAACAATAATAAAATGTTATAGTTGTAATGGTTGGGTGTTTTTTTCCCTCTCCATTAAGCCCTAAACACCTTCAAACATTTAGGGCACCTTTTGAGGAACAAGGAAATTGGGTAACACTTCATGGTAATTATATGAAATCATCAACACCTAATTGTGACACTGAAAAATAAATTACAATACAAGGTGGCAAAATTTTAAAATTGGAATTTGCTTAAGGAGAATTAGATGGATTTTTAGAAAATTTGAGAAGACTGGCAGTAAAAATTTCTGTTGTGTAATTGCTTCCTAAACATACACATAAAAAGCAAGTTTTTCCTCCTGCCCTGCCTCCTATGCCCAGGCTGTCCATATAAGTGACATTGTTATTTCTACTACATTATGCTGATACAGTACTAAGGCTCAGGGAGACTGAGAGGGTTTAAATAACTTTCCTGACGACCCACTGTAAATGGCTAAACTTGGATTCATTTTGGACATTTCACTCCTGAGAGATTCTAATTTCAGAAGTGAGGTCTGGGGGCAGGGTCTGCATTTTTAATGAAGTTCCCAGGAGAGTCTGATGTGTGGACCACTCTTTGAGAAACACGGCCCAGTGGGAAAGAGCTTATGAGCATGAAGAAATGAGCTCATGGACACAGTGCTGCTGTGCATTGACGTTCAGGCCTCTCGAACCAGCTGTTTGGTATTTCAGATACATTGAAAGGACAATCAAATTCAGTTAATGGGGCTCACAAAAGAGGAGGCTAGTACAACCCCAGGAGCAGATATGGGTAGCTTACAATGGAGAGAGGGCTTGAAATGGTTATAAAAGGCATGCCCTGGGCTGAAGACCAGGTGAGGAGTGGATTTAACTGGGTTACCTAGACATGTCAGAATTCCATGTTCCTGCAAAGAGAGAATCTAGTATCAGCTCAGACCCCACCTAGGAGAAGGCTGGGAGAGAACATTTCCTTTGGCCACAGGTGAAAATATAGCACAGTCAGCTAGCTCATTGTTGCCAGTTTAAGGAGATAATAGCCCACCTGGGTCCTAAAAAAAACAACAGGAGGTATTTGAGTGTGATTTCTGGAAGAGGGAACTGTCACAAAAGTTACAAATAGTGACCCAATGTGAGCTTTGAAGAAAATCATAATAGGAATCTGAGAGTTTTCTGCCTGTTGTAATAAGGGTTCCAGTACAAGCAAAAAGATACTCACAGAACCCAGAAAAGGTGCTCCATGGTGCCAAAGAGCAAAGATGTGTCCTGATTATTTCTCACCAACAACTAGAATCTGTGAATCACTTTCATAGTATGTGTGTGTCCGTAGAGTATATGGGGCATTATCTAAGGAGTCCCTTGAGATAAACTTAAATGTGCAGGTATTTGGACATTAAATAGTTGCTAGCAAAGAGACTACTCTAAGCAAGCAGGACTGAAGGTAGGCATTATTATCTGACCTTATATTAATATAGTTAAGACTGCCAGAGGAATTATGCCACACAAAAATATGCAGTTGCAAATCACACAGCATACTTTATTACTCACAAGGTTCCTGGTACCGTGGGCTCAGACACCAGGGAAGAGTGGTGTCCTCTGCAGACAGCAGCAGATCCTTCTTTGGGTGGCTGGCTGTCTGGTTGGGTCGAGTCAGCGGGAGGAGGGCCACTGAAGTCTTATGATCGGAGGCTCGGCCATTCTTCTGCCATCAGGCATGGAGCAAGGCAGTGTGGAGCGTGGGTCAAAAGGATGATCGATGTCTGAAGTTGGGGACCCATTTTCAAGCCTGTTGATCCATGGCAGTCCAGGTGGCTATCAGTAACATACATCATCACACAAGTGTTAATCAGAATACAAGCTGGTTGTCAATTACAGTGTCAGTCAGAAGGGGTCTATCAGGTTTTCATATGTCATTGCTAAGGGTAGCATTCAGCTATGGTCTTAGTTATATGGCGCAGCTAGGGCTTGGCCAGAGTGGTCATTCCTGTGCTCTTTAATATTTCACACAAGTATTTGATAAAAAATAGTTTTTCTACATTTCCTATAACACTCTTTAATTATTTTCTATTGCTATAACACTGTAACGCTCTCTACTTACTTCCTATCATTATCATTATTACTATGACAGTATCCTATATAATAAAGAGCTAATATGCAAGTGGTCATCATGCCTTTGTGCCCTCCTACCCTTACGCTAGGGCCAGGGAACCTGAGGGCAGGCCGGGGGACCGGAGCTGCCCCCCACCTAGCGCTGGGCTGTGGGACCTGAGGCTGGGCTCCCTGCCTGGCAGGGCTCGACAGGCTGGCTGGGTCTGAGTCTCACATGATTTTGAGGCATGTGCAGGTGGGCGGGGACTTGACTCTGGGTCCCACAGTGTGCCCCAGACTCTGACAGGAGGGATATTTTCATATACATTTAACTAATTTTCTTTTATCTCTGACACTAATATTATAGAGGAAGGGCAAATAGCAATATTAAAGTATTTCCTTTTAATGTGCACAAATGTCATGTACAGGCCACTAGTGTCTGTATATCTATAATAATAAAAGGGTACTATGCTTAGACTGGGTGTCCTTCTGAACGTCATTCCAGATATCGTTACTGATGAAGCCGGGCTGGATGGAAGCCAGTCCGGGTCTGGGTGCCTGTAGGCGGTTGGAGGAGTGAAGCAGCCCGGGTGCCGGGTGCAGGAGGAAAGCTGGTGCTGGCAGCCAGGGGAAGGAAGGTCTACTCTTGCACGATTTTCATGCATTTGCAAGTCTGCAGTCAGTTTGCACATGAATTCATGCATTGGGCCAATAGTATGTATGTATGTATGTATGTGTATATGTGTGTGTGTGTGTGTGTGTTGAGTATAAGTTAACTGCATTGTAAATGAATATATTTAACATTCTAGGGCAGTGTATTTTCCAGTTATCTCCACATCATACATTTACTGTCTTCATAAAACTCCAAGTTTGAGTCCCTCCAAGAATTATGATGGATGACTAGATCGAGTGGGTATAAACATTAAAAATAATAGAAAAATATAAAAAGTGAAAATGCCTTATTAGTAATTGTTTTATTTTATTTTAAAAGTGCAAAAGAAAAAAAACAGTGACAGAAAGTAGACACTGCATCCTAAATAATATTTCCCTTTTAAAAAAGAGTATATATTTGCAAGTTCTAAAGCAAATGTTACTTATTCCAAGTTACAAAATATGCATTCAGCTTATTTAAAACAAAGGCAGAATGACAGATTCTATATGTGAGAATTTTTTAGCAATGCTAACACTTCTTTTTGCATATCAGGGATTTTTATTTTTTATTTTTGGCAACAAAGAGCACCATAAAACAGGAGCACATTAAGGAATTCATGTATAAACTGCAGACTTGCAAATGCCAAACACTTACTTAAGGTATTTGATATTTCACAGAGCTGGTGAAAGTGTTTTCTTTCTTTCTCTCTCTGGATTATTTCATTCTATTCCTGCACTAGGCCAGCTCCTTAGAAATTGAAACTTGGGAGGTCATATCTTCCATTTGTCTCAATTTCCATAAATACTCTTTCTGCATTTGTAGTTAACGCTATATTGTTTTTTTTATAGAAAGCAGATAAGAAATATTCTTTTGAATAATGAATCAGAAAACTGAAAACCTGTAGTTAAATATATTTTATTTTATTCTATTAGAAGGATTGAAATTATGTTTATTCTTTTTTAAAAATATATATTTTATTGATTTTTTACAGAGAGGAAGGGAGAAGGATAGAGAGTTAGAAACATTGATGAGAGAGAGAGACATTGATCAGCTGCCTCCTGCACATCCCCTACTGGGGACATGCTCACAATCAAGATACATGCCCTTGGCTGGAATTGAACCTGGGACCCTTCAGTCTGTAGGCCGACCTCTATTCACTGAACCAAACCGGTTTCGGCTATTTATTCATTTAAAAATAATTTTCAAATCTTCACTGAGGATATCTTTGTTTGTTTGTTTTTTGATTTGAGAGAGAGAGAGGAAGGGAGAGGGGGAGAGAGAGACTATTTTTTTTATATATTTTAAAAAAATATTTTATTGATTTTTTACAGAGAAGGAGAGGGATAGAGTTAGAAACATCGATGAAAGACATTGATCAGCTGCCTCTTGCACGCCCCCTACTGGGAATGTGACCACAACCAAGGTACATGCCCTTGACTGGAATTGAACTTGGGACCTTTCACTCCACAGACTGACGCTCTATCCACTGAGCTAAACTGGTTTCAGCGAGAGAGAATTTACTGATGTGAAAGAGAAACATCTATCGGTTGCTTCCTGAAGCTGCCTTAACTGGGATTCCAACCCGCAAGATGGGTATGTATCCTGATTGGAAATTGGACCTGTGACCCTGAGGTGCAGGGATGACGATGCACAACCCACAGAGCCACGCTGGCGAGGGCCACCTATTTTATATAACTGTTAGGACTTCAAAATTAAAGTTAGTGCTTAACTTCAATGATTATCTTTTCTCTGGATATTTAACACCTATTTTTAGTCATCTTACTATTGTAAAAAAATTAGCTGTTTTATTTGGGTTTTAGCATACTGATCAGCTTCAGTTGGTTTTTGGATGATATGGATAATGAAACCAAAACAATAACAAATCAGAATGCTGTAAGGCCTCCAACTACTGAGACTTTACATAGACATTCAGGTGCATCCAAACAAAATATAAAACATTCTATTAAAAATAAAATCAGCCTAGATGTCAACAACATGTATAATTTATTTTTTTACTGTAGTATTAATGTTAAACTATCACAGGAGGAACTGGATAACTGATTTATGCCCCATGTAAAAAACAAAAGAGCAAAAACCAGTGTTTTACAAAAGTAAGAAATTTTCTATTTTGTAAAAAGAATTCTGAGAGAAGCAAAAATATTAATTTATGTTGTGTTAACACTTCCAAGCATCGAGATGTCTACGTGGATATATGGGCAGAATCTGACACACCTGCACTCTAATCCTGCTGGGGGATCTTTGCTTCTTTCCCTATTGGTAAAATTAAAAAGATTCCTACCATTCATAGTTGTAAGGATTCATAATAATTTATGCAGCTAGCCGAAGACAAATATTGATACCCATTAAATACTCCATAATTGGTGGCTGTTGAATTAATAACAAAACCAACAGTAAGTGCCTCTGCTAGCCTAGAATTGTGCAGCACGCAAGGCTCACAGGATCTCCGATCTATTGAACCAAGCAAGCAGAGCGGTACCAGCAGCAAAGTAAGCTGCTGCTTCCTTCTACGGTGATCCTGGCATGGCTGGCTTTTTCTCTGCTCCATGAAGCTGGGTATGAAGATGGAGGCTTGAACCTATTTTTAATAGCAAAGTTATTAAGTATTGTTTTTTCTTATATCAAATATCGAATATCAAAAGTAACACTAAGAAATTACCACTATACTACCAACATAGCTACACTTCACTTTTTTTCTTAATAAGGAAGAGAAAAATACTTTAATTGCCTATAATAACCATGATGAACATGTTTTTCAGGCTGTGAGATTGTTTTCTGTAACACCCTGGAATAATTATTTACTTTTGCCCCAAATCTATCCTTGATTAATTGCATGCATTTTTTTTGATTATCTTAGAGGTGTGCTGACATGCCAAAAGGCTGAATTTTGCCCATAGCACAATAGCCAAATTGAATGTGGAAATTGTGTGTATTGGAGAATAGATATTGACAAATTACATTATATGTAATTACTACATATAACAGCCTTTTCACCTGTTAGAAGGTATCATAATTGTAATTTTTTTTTTACTTTGGAAGAAACTGATAATATGATTCTCAATTTGTAAAGGGTGCACAGATCTATTCATTTAACAATTTGACTTCAGTATTCAGCATTTTTGCAACCTCTTATATTGCTAAAAGTGAATTAAGCAGAAAGTCATGAGTTAAAATGTGTATCAATATTGACCCCTTAACTTTGTTTTCTCTAGGAAGATGAAAATAAATAAACAACTGTATCTGTAAATGGGTGTCCATCTACAAAAATGTTAAGGAATGAAATCCATTATATGTACCAGCTAGATTTATGCTACCCAGAAACGCAGGAGTTTTAGTGCAGTGTAGCTATGTATCACACCACGTTTGACTGTCAGGATACCACGTAATGACTGCACCTGACCTGCTGGGAGAAGGTTCCCTGGAGAGGTTGAGGAACTGGTGGAATGATGTCTGCCTGAGTGCACTGGACCCTGTGGCAGTGTGGATGGGATGTACACTTTCCAGATATGAAGTCCAGGGTTATTTTTTCCATGCTGGGCCAAAGGCACAGGCTTATTTAATGAATACCAAAGGTACAAATCACCTGAAGCCACATATTGCAGATACGTATGTACTAGAGGCCTGGTGCATGAAAATTCATGCACTGGAGGTGGCGGGGAGGGGTTCCTCAGCCTGTCCTGCCCCATCTCACAGTCTGGGAACCCTCAGGAGGTGGGAGACAATCTGGTGATCAGAGGAAGGCGATGCTCCCATCATACCTCTGCTGCTGCCAGTGCTGGCAGTGCAAGCCTCGGCCGACCCTGATTACCTGGGCCTCGGATGGCCCTGGGCAGCTGGGCAGCCACCATCCAAGGCTTGCCTGGGCTTCAGGTTGGCCCTGGGCTGCTGTGGGGGTGAGAGAATTGGAAAACTCCAGAGGCAGGTGCCCTGAAGAGACTGAAGAGACTGGACACTGCCATTTTGTGGCTGTGAGTACTGCCATCTATGAAGGTGGGGCAGTCAATTAGCACATTTCTTTCTTATTGGCTGTGGGTGCTGCCATCTTTGTGATGGCTTGTGGGTCAATTAGCATATTTCCTCTTTTTTAGATAGGATGTGTATGTGTAAGCAGGGATTGATAGAAATGCTGATTAAGGCACTATATTGCCATTTTGCACATTGTAGTAAAATATGCATTGCTAATTTATGTCATTGAGCACCCCCTGTATTTTAATGCAATATATATGGTCAATCTAGGATGAGATTGACCAACTGTCCTTGTTTGCCTGGGCCTGTGGATTTTTTTAGGATCAGGACTTGTAGTTTTAAAGTCAGTAAAGCTTTGGAAAAAACTGGACCCGTCGGTCACCCTAATGGTGACATACCAGGCTTTGAAATCCTGATTATATGTAAGCCACTTCAATTAGTACTAATATAGGAAGTATAGAATCAACTTAATTGACATAAAAGAGTGGCAGCCACGCTTTCCACTATAAGAGCTTTGATTGCTTCAGGTCTCAGGAGGAGTTTCACAGTTATTTCCTGTGTGGTATTTGTGACACACAACTGTGAATGATAACTACCAACAAAGAATTTATGGCCCAGCTCAGCAATGCATAAACAAAAGCAGGATTAATCCTGTAAGGATTTGTAAACCGTTTTCTCGGACTTGTAGGAAATATTAAACTGGATGGACTAAAAGAAAGGGAAGTATCATCCACTGCAAATAATTTTGGTAGCATATGACTGCCTCCAGTCTCATGCCGTTGTCTTAATGAGCCCAAGAAACGTATGGAAAAGAGCAAGGGCTCTGAAGTCAGGCAGAATTGGGAAGGAATCCTACCTCTACAACTTCTTGTCTGTGTAACCTTGATCAAGTTGCTTCACCTCTCTGAACTTCTGTGGCCTCATCTCCGAAACAAGAAGTCTTTCCTTTGTCATATACTCTCAGAGAATTATATTCCTTTCAGTTAGACACAGAGCTCAGTTGTGATTATTTGCTCATTATCAATCTCCCTGTGAGCTCTGGGAGAAGAAGGGTCACCTCTCTTTTTAGTTTAACTATGTTGCTGTAATGGGAAATCAGTCATTTTTTGTTGAATAGAGAAATGAGAAAATTTTGTGAGGATTACATGAGGTAATTTACATGTAAGGTTCCTGGAACCTCCTTTTCTTCCTATCTCCCCAAATCAGACTTACCCAATGCTAAACATTTCAGCTTTGCTTCCATATTTATAGGTCTAGTTAATATTAGATTCTTTGCAAATATGAAGTGAAAATCCAAACGTCAGATGGTATATTTTCATGTCCATCAAAGTCACATATTTTGAAAAATGCTAGTTCCTATCCTATTATCTATTTGAGGTCAAGGAACTGTAACCTTGGAGAACTGGAAGTTCATTTTGTTGTGACTTGTGATTCCTACTTCTATAGTGAAGATGAACTGATTACCAACAATTTAGATGGATTGCATAAATTTTCAAAATATTTGTTTATGCCAATTTTGAGTCCAGTTATTATATCCAAGATAAGAATAGTGTCTGAGCAGGCTGTGGAAAGTGAGGACTGACGGAAGTTTATTTACTTTATCCAATCAACTCAATATTTCAGCTGTATGTGATTTTCTGTCCAAATTATGTGGTTGATTGCTTCAATTTTTTACTTCCTTCTGCATGTCTAGACACATCAGAACTGGCAAAGAAGATGAGAGAGTTAAGTGGCGTGCCCATCTCTGTAGCAAAGATTCTTAATGAGAATGATAATCTTAGAACTTACTCCTTTCCAAAACATTTTGTATGCCCAACCAGTGTGGCTCAGTGGTTGAGTATTGACTCATGCACCACGAGGTCACCAGTTCATTTCCCAGTCAGAGCATATGCTTGGGTTGTGGGCTTGATCCCCAGCAGGAGATGTGCAGGACTCAGCTGATCCATGTTGATATTTCGCTCTCAATTTATATTTCTGTCTCTCTCTTCCTCCCTCTAAAATCAATTTAAAAATTTAAAAACCTCACATATAAAATAGGCCAGACCATTTATTTGATAAGGAACACTGTTCCTTGTAGCTATCGATAAGTTACTATGGGAAAGAAAGGAGAAAGAAAGTTATATACTGTTTTTGTAATGAGTTTAAGGATTGTTCCAATGCCCTTTCAAGGAGTTCTTTAAGAGTGAGTGTGTGTTTTCAAGAGTTATCTAGATTGTATTATTCTATGATATGGTCCTTAAAAATCCACAGTGGATGGCAATCTCACTATTGTTCTCTAGAATAGTCTTGTGACTTCCATTATTTTTGCCTCACGAATACTTTGGTCTTCCTGCATATATGACTCTCAGCTATACCTCCTTACATGTTGAAAGTAAGGGTGAAACTGAAAACATACAAACCAATCAAACAAAAAAGCTTGGTGAATAATAAATTTATGCATAAACCTAATAAGAATGTGAAATATAGGTTGTGCTAACACAAAGATACCCGTGGTTTGCCACAAATGCCATTTTAGTTTCTACATAGTTGATGCTGAAGGGGAGGAAAAATCTCTATCTGAATCCAGTGACTCCACTGGAGCCTGTAAATTAGACTGGTCAGAGACAGATTAACAAGAGAAAAATAAACTTGTTTATTAATGTGTGCCTGTGTCACATGGGAGTACCAGAGATGAGTAACTCAGAGTTCTGGTTAGCAATTTAGCAAAGGAACAATACAGTTTTAGAGAAGTGACAAGACAAAAGAAAGGACCTTGAGTCTCCAGGGGCAGCAAACTGTGGGAAGGCGAATATATAGGAAACTGATAGAAGGGCTGGTTGATAAAGTCTGTGTGGATCTGCTCTGGTACTATCTCTAGGCTGATGAGGCTCTAAAGCTGTCTCTGATCATTAACTGTTGTCCTTCCCGGTAGAGAGGGGAGGAGGGACCTTTGTAAAAGTGTGTTCTGGTTTAGGCATAGGACAGGAGAGCAGTGAGCTTTTCCTCTATCTTCCCTCCTCGTGCCCCACCCCTCCCATATTTCCTTCTGCTCAAAATAATCCTTATGCCAGAGTGACATATTTGGGGATAGTATATTTTACTATCCTACAATTTCATTGGCTTTTGTATGTGTTTGTTTTCCTTGAAAACCATTAAATAAAGCTGGCAGAATTAAGGGAATCTATAAAGTACTCCTTGACATATCCAGGGTTCAAATTAGATACATATTCTTCGTAGAGATCAATTACATGATATTATGTGAAAACTAACTCTAAGTGACTTTTTAAAACAGAAAAGCATGCCAAGATTCCATCTTTTGCTTACTGCATCAAATCTTTCTGATAGTTTAGGAACAAATTAAAAAATATCATTTGGCAAATAAAATTTCTAGAATAAACACAGGTGAGAGAAGTGTAGACATAAATTAATGTCAACATTAATGGATAGGAAGATTCTATTTTTAAGATGTGCATTTACCCCAAAAGAATCATAGTCAAAATCTTATTAGGATATTTTTAGTTTTGTAGATGCTATTCTGCACCTGTTAGAATGTATAAAACAAATATAAAATTAAAAACATCTACTATACAACTACTGACAAAGTTGTGGAGTGATTGGAACTTACACACACTATTTGTGGGAATGCAAATCCATGACTTTGGAAAACAGTTTGGCAGGTTTTGATAATTAAACAGTTGCTTATCATATCCATTCTACTCATAGATATTATTTCAAGATAAACAAAAGCATATGTATATACGAAAACTTGTGCACAAATATTTATAGAAAGTTCATTTATAGTAGCCCCAAACTGTAAACAACCCCCAATTTTTACCAACAGGTGAATGGATAAATTATTATAGCATATCTATACAATTAAATCTATTCAGTATTAAAAAGGAATTAACATTTGGTACATGCAATGATATGAATCTTATTATACTTAATGGAAAAGATAGATACAAAAGTAGATACTGTATGATTCCATTTATATAATATTGTAGAAAATGTAAAGTAATCTATAGTATTAGTAATTAGATCAATGGTTGTTGGGAATGCAGAGGTATGGGAAGAAACAGGAGGGAGGGGTTAAAAAGCTTTCCAATGAAATTTTGGGGGTGATGGATATATTCATCGTCTTCATATTAATGATGGTTGACCTACATATACAAACTGTGCACTTTAAATATTTACAGTTAATGTATGTCAATTACATGTCTATAACACTACTTATATACTCCTTATACTCTTAGCGATTGAAAAATGATTGTTTTGACACAAAAGTCCCTCACATTTCCCCAAAAGGCTCTTCTAGGCACTGTGGTGATTGAGGCAGTGAGGTCACTGTGTTCTTGTTTTAAATTGGGGGGTCTTCATGTGAGACTAGTGGAGTAGAAGCAGGTACACCCTCTCTTTAGAAATAATGTTCTTCATTCTTTTATGTACAGACTTACTGATATAAAGATGATCACCTGGGTTCTGGCTGGTGTTCTCAGTGGTTAGGGCACCAGTCCTCCACCAAAGGGTCAGAGGTTTGATTCCTGATCAAGGGTACGTAACTCAGTTGCAGATTCGACTCCTGTCCCAGTCAGGGCAGGTGCAGGAGGCAACCAATCCATGTGTCTCTCTCACATGGATGCTTCTCTCTCTCTCTTCCTCCTCCTCTCTCCTTCTCCCTCATTCCCTTCCAGTCAATGGAAAAAATATCCTTGGATGAGAATTAACAACAACAACAAAGATGTCCATCTAAGAGGTTTTCATTCTATGTATATCCTTCTGTTCCATCCTATGAAATATTAAGGTGATATTTTATGTTGGCTCATGTTTAAGTATTTTTTACTTCAAGCTTTTAAGTCTGAATATTGACATTTTGTATCAAGGGAAGCCAGGCAAGCCAGGCTGCTACTCCTGTCAGTGTCACATAGGTGGGTGAGGTTGCAGGGCAGGGGCTTGGGTGGCACTTTGGGTGTGAATCATCCACATAGCTAGGAAAGGATGGAGCCAAGAAACAAAGACAAAATCGGATCTGAAGAAGACATCCAGGATCAGAACTAGATATGCCAATTGGTCATCAGGGAGGGGGGGGGGGGGGGTGGCAGTGGGGGCACGTGTGGAGGACTTTCCAGAGCTTCGTAGCTGGAAGATAAAGCCTAAAGCAGAAATGAGATGAGAGAGGTCACATCATTGGTCATAAACAGGGACGGGTTGCCTGGAACTTTCCTTAGGTGTTGACCACATGATGTATGTGTGTGTCACTTGGGTTAGAAGACACAAGGTTTAAGGGCCTGAACACTAGATTGAAAGCATGTGTTCAATGTTATTCCCTCTGAGTAATGGAAGTTATTCATCCTAGTCTAGAGATGAAGTCATTGCGTTCTCTGTTTCTTGCTTTTGAAAAATTTCCAGGCAGGACCCAATTTCTTCTTCTTTTTTAAGAAGAGAGAATCCTCTCTTAAATATTTAAACCCATTTATTATAATAGGAGGAACCGATTAGAAATGGGAAAGAGAATCAGAAGAAAAAAGGGTAAATAAGTTACAAATATTTAAAATATGTACATTATGAAATGTATTATAGAAATATAAAGTATGTATTGGAAGAATGTCACACAGATAACTGAAGTGGTTAAAGTATCTTACATTTATAGACTTTCTGGGACCAAATAGCAAAGAATTTTGCACTTCTTTAATCAGGGTGAAGAACTTGAAAAAATGTAAGGCCTCCCAACATCTGTAAACTTTTAAAATTTAAAAGTCATAAAGATGTAAAAGGAAAAACAAACAATTTGTTCCCCAATTAGTTTGACTTTAGTTCAACAGACATGAATGGAATGGTTAGCTTCACATGACACCATCCTGAGCTTTGTTTTGTCCCCTGGTACAAGAGACAAATTTCAGTTCTTGCACCATGCAGTCATGTTGCTACAAAGATTTGGCAACCTGAAAAGAGACCATGTTATAACTAGTGAATATTTTTCAGTAATGTGTTAGTATAATCTTTCTCAGAATTGAGTAATACATGGAGACTTTTTTTCTCTTGGTTAATCCTTGCCCAAGGGTATTTTCCCATTGATCTTCAGGGAGAATGGAAGAGAGAGGGAAAGACAGGAGAAACATCAATGTGAGAGAAACACATGTACTGATTGCTTTCTGCATGAGCCCTGACCAGGGCCCAGGCCAGGGAAGAGCCTGCAACCAAGGTATGTGCTCTTGACTGGAACCTGGGACCCTTTGGTCTGTAGGCCATGCCCTGAGCCAAACTGGCTAGGGCATGGAGACTTTTTAATAAAAAAAAATCTCATCACTTTTGAATGTTGAAAAATATTTTTATTGTAATGTTACTTGAAATGTACAAATATCACATTACTTATATATTTATACTCTTGGCAAGTAATCTATATACATAAAAGTCTAAGCGACCAAATGACTGGAATGACCAGAACAATCAGTCGCTATGATGCACACGACCACCAGGGGGCAGACTCTCAATGCAAGTGCTGCTCCCTGGTGGTCAGTGCACTCCCATAGCAGGAGTGCCGCTCAGCTGACCAATCTGTCCCCATGGTCCACCAGCACAGTGGCAGCCACTCACTCCCTCAGTAGTCCTGCAAGTTCAGTCTCTGGAGAATGGGCCAGGAACCGAGGAATCAGTGCCACCAGCATGATCCCGACAGCACCATCGCCTCCTGGAAGTTGGCCTCGGGTATTGCGGCTGCTTCCCTCCCTAGACTCTCCACAAGGAAGAAACAATATAAATGTGGCTGCCAGGTGGCTCCTGAAAACCTGTGTGAATGTCAGCAGGATGGATCCGGATCCTAGGCTGGCAAGGGCATTCCACCAGCTGCACAGAGGGCTGATCACTCCCAGTCCCTCCAACCCTCTGGGAACCTCACCCATGCATGAATTTGTGGACTGGACCTCTAGTCAAATATAAGACCAAAACTAATTTATAAATTAAGTATAAAAAATATTTTAAAGCCAACAAATTCAAATAAGCATAATTAGTTTAATATGATGGATGATGTTATATTATTTAAATTAAGTTGCCTCTTGTAATGAGAACTTTTGGACCCCAGGTCTACAGATCTCAGCGGAGGAGTGCCCTACAATAATGCTATGACACTCCCTATGTCATTCTAAGGAGGACTGTGATATAATAGATATCATGTGGGATTTAGAAACAATCAAATCTCAGTTTAAATACTTTTTCTGATTCTTTTTTTGTAAGTAGCGTGACCTTGAACAAGTTAGGTTAGTTTCTTATGCCTCATTTTTCTCATCTGTGAAATGGGGTGTGTGTGTAGATATTACCCATCTTTCAGGTATTGTTTGAGGACTTAATGAGATCATTTAGGATACCTGGCTCATAGAAGGCGTTCAATAACTATTATTTCCTCCTCTTTGCCTAATTAATCTAGTTTGTCTTTTAAAAGTTCCTCATAAGTATAAATTTCCAAAAGGAATTACAGCCTATCAGACTGTATTAAAAACCAAAGAGTTAATAATTAATTTTTGGAATCACAGAATGATCAAAACTTACCCTTTCCTCTCCTTTTTTCCATGATTATGCTTTCCTCCTCCATCCATGATGTCCTTTTAGATATTACCACATGTCTAAATCCAACTTAGACTTTAAGCTCCAGATCCCACATATTCAGGGAAGACTGGGGAGTCAGAAGTTACAAGTAGATTTTGACTTGGGGTGTAGGGGTCCCTATAGGCCCGTATTGTTCAACAGCCAACATAGCAGGAAAGACCCAAGTGTACCCTGTTTGGGATGGAACAGGCCATTCCTCATGCCAAAAACTTGGCCCTTGCCTAATTTAATCTTGTTATTTAAAAATTCAGTAGAGACTGAGAATAAATACTTCTCTATATTATAAATATTTCTCTGTGGTATAAATGTGATGATGTTAGCATTTCTGAAACTGACCTAGCATAAAAACCACATGGAGTGCTCTTTAAAAAATACAGATTTTCAGGCTCCATCTCAGATCTGCTGAATTAGAATCAACAGGGAAAAGGCTGGTCTGGTATTCAGAATTTTTGTCAAGCACCTCTCCCCCTCCGTCCCTTCTTCCTCACTCTTCCACCTCCCACCCTCTGTGATTCATACAATGAGATTAAATTGGGATGCCCGGTTGTGAGTGGAAGGGCTTAGAACTGGGAATCAGAAGGTTTCAATTTGGGCTTGAATGCTTAAGAGGTCTTATATGAGCAGCATAACTTTTCTGAACCTCAGTTTCCTCAAATGATAAAGGAACATCCCTTTCCTACCTACCTCATTGTTTGTGAGGCTCAAATGTCTTCATGTGTGTGGAGTTACATAAATTCAACCTGTTTTCCAAACTGTCAAAATAAATTATTCATATAATATAAAAGTTTCCATTGATTTTGCACCATATTTTGAAAAAAGCATTCACTGGGGTAAAACTAATTTCAGTATGATGGAAAGTGGCTTTGTCTGCTCCTACTTGGCTTGCTCATTTCCCCCAATTCTGCACTCACTGGGCAAGGACTTGTTTCTTGAGGGATGTTTAGGTTATCACCCTTGTCTTCCAGAATCTGGTCTGGGACCCCCTCCATTGTCTTCAGTTGTTATGTTACCTTGGACTTTTATTGTTCCTTGGAGTGCTGGTCAATCATTTTGTAGAGCGTTTCTTAGTTTGAACTTACCCATTGTTTTCTCATAATTAGATTGAGGTTCTGTATGATTAGGAAGGCTAACTCAGAAATGACATGGCCTCCTCAAGGTGTAGATTAAATTTTTTATTAATATTTGGTGATATTAACTTTGATCACTAGGCTAAGACAGCACTTGCTAGGATTCCCCACCATAATTTTTGCCTATGAAATTACTAATTATTTCAGAAGTGTCAACTAAAAATCAAAGAACATATTGGAGATTTGGACATATCTAAGAAATGATATCATTATTATTTTTAAAATATATTGTGCTTTCTGAGCTGGTAGCTTCTGTCTCATTAAAGCTCCAAGCATTCTTGACAAACAATAATTTGAAGATTATTACTCAATGAAGACTAAACAAGCTTGATAGATATTATGACATAGCCCACAAGCACTTATTCTACCCAGCCAAGTTGCCTAGATCTTTAATTTCTCCTCCTCCCCTCTCAAATGTCTCTTTTTGCTCAACATACACATTTTCTTAAGACCCTTTCCCATTACAAAATAATGAATAATAACTTCATTTGACCCATATCACTGTCTCCCTATACTTTCTGCATACTTTCTTCACAGTCAAACTTCCAAAATATGTAATTTACACTCTATGCCTACTTTCTGTAATTAGCCCAACCTATGGCATTCTGGCTTTTCATCATTAAACAATTAATATCACTCTTGTTAGAGTCATCAAAACCTTTCGTTTGGCACTTTTGAGTAATTATCTTTCTTTGCTTCCTGTGGCATTTTTGACATTGTATACCATGCCCTCATCCCAGAAATTCTTTTGTCTTGACTCTATGGACAGTACCCTCTCTGGGTTTTCCTTTTCTCTCTGGTTGCTCTTTATTTTTTATATATGTAAATATGTAAAAGTCACACTTCCGAGGACTAAAGGGAAAAACAGTAAATTTACAGTGAAGGACCTGACAAACACTACCTTAGCCTTGAGGTTAATATCCCTAGTGATGTCCTGTGATGGAAGGTACCCCTGTTATGGAAATTGTATCTAAATCTCCAAGATGCTGTGATGAGAATGGTGCATTCCCTCTGTAATATTTTTTTTCATATAACCCATAACTCAAATACAGAGAAGTTGACCAGACGTGGGAGGCTCCTGAGCTCCCCTCCTTCCCGAAACACACCAAGGTACAGCCAAATAAGAATAAATTCCCTCTCATAGAGATCCACCCCATCCAAGCTCAACAGAGAGGCTTTTGGAATTTTGCAAGTCTTGTATCATAAGGCTGACTCCAGCACAGAAGTTCTCCCAGCATAGTGAAAATGTGGAGACAAAGGAACAGATCATAAACAAAAGAAATGGAGGAAAACAAACGACTGGATATAGAGTTCAAAACCACGTTTATAAGATTTTTTAAATAATTTCCTAGAAAAGATGGATAAATTTAGCGAGACCCAAGAGGAGATGAAAAAGGACCCACTAGAGATAAAAAGGACCAACTAGAAATTAAACTTACACTGACTGAAATAAAAAATATTATGCAGAGACCTAACAGCAGACTAGAAGAATGCAAGAATCAAGTCAACAATTTGAAACACAAAAAAGCAGAAAACACTCAACTGGAAAAGCAAAAAGAAAAAAAGAATAAAAAAATGTGAAGATAGTGTAAGGAGCCTCTGGGACAATGTAAAGCATAGCAACATCAGAATTATGGGGGTGCCAGAAGAAGAGAGAGAGAGCAAGATACTGAAAACCTATTTGAAGAAATAATGACTGAAAACTTTTCCCACCTGGTGAAAGAAATAGACTTACAAGTCCAGGAAGCAAACAGAACCCCAAACAAAAGGAATTCAAAGAGGACCACACCAAGACACACGTCATAATTAAAATACCAAGAGCAAAAGACAAAGAGAGAATATTAAAAGCAGCAAGAGAAAAACAGTTACCTACAAGAGAGCACCCATAAGATTGTCAGCTGATTTCTCAACAGAAACTATGCAGGTCAGAAGAGAGTGGCAAGAAATATTCAAAGTGATAAATAGCAAGAACCTACAGCCAAAATTATTCTACCCAGCAAAGCTATCATTCAGAATTGAAGAGCAGATAAAGAGCCTCACAGATAAGAAAAAGCTAAAGGAGTTCATCAACACCAAACTAATATTATATGAAATGCTGAAAGGTACTCTTTAAGAAGAGGAAGAAGAAGAAAAAGGTAAAGATAAAAATTATGAACAACAAATACATATTTATCAACAAGTGAATCTAAAAATCAAGTGAATTAAAAATCTGATGAACAGAATAAACTGGTGAATATAATAGAATCAGGGACATAGAAGGGGAGTGGTCTGACAATTCTCAGGGGGAAAGGGGTGAGACTGGACAAAAAATCATACACCTATGGATGAGGACAATGTGTGAGGAGGTAAGAGCAGAGGGAGGGATGGAAGCCTGGTGGAGGGAAGCTTGGGTGGGGGGGAGGGAAGGAGGAACAAATGTGATAATCTGAACAATAAAGATTTATTAAATAAATAATAATTTAAAAAAGCTGCTGCCTAGCATGGATGGACCTGGAGAGCATTATGTTAAGTGAAATAAACCAGTCAATGAAAGAAAAATACCACATGATCTCACTCATTTATGAAAAATAAAGAACATTATAACCTGATGAATAAAAAGATAGATACAGCGGCATTAAAGCACCCAACAGACTGTCAAATTACAGCAGGAAGGCTGGGGAGTGTTGGGGAGGGAGAGGGAAACAGATCCAACCAAAGGACTTGTATGCATGCATATAAGCACACCAATGGACACAAGACGCTGGGGGGTGGGATGAGGGCATGCAACAGGAGGTAGGGGAGGCTGGGAGAAGGTCAATGGGGGAAAAAAGAAAAATATATGTACTATATGTAATACTTTAAACAAAAAATAAAAAAAATAAAAAAGTAAAAGCTGCTGCCTAAGGACCAGCCTTTAATTCAATAGGCACTAATAGTGGTAGGTAGCTTGCCATCCTTCCTAGAGACCAGGGACTCTGGAGGATATCTTTTCCAGATGCTCCTTCCAACTTGCTCCAAGTTAGCAGTTTCTCCATGGAAGGAGCTGATACACATATCTGTGCCAGCTTTTGTGGCTGCTGTGCAAATGACTGACCAGATTGCCTACCTCTGTTAGCTAGAGGCTTCCATTCATGGGCTGGAGGTAAAGGAAAGGAGAAATATGTAATTACTAGGCAAGCTTTTGGGATGTTTATGGTAGACTTTGACTGGTAGGTGACAGTATGCTGTATGGGTGTGCTGGATAGGCTTAACAGGTCAGAAGTAAATGGTGGATTTTCATTTTTAAAGCATATTTTGCAATACATGATTGATTCTTCAGTGAATCCTTGCAGCTAATCCTTGCAGAATAATAATACCTGTGTATTATTACACAGAATTTCCGTTTACGCACAAGCAAGCTGAGATAAAACAGCATGTGTAGGGTCAAAGGCCAGAGTCATTGCTCCAAATGTTGCTATTTTCAACAAAAATTTTTGTTTGTTTTTACTAAAAAACAAGCTCTCTGACTTGCTTAGAGGATATTTACCCTTTCAGCCATTGAAGTATTGTGACTTCTCTTCATTTTTAAGGTTTTTTTGTTTAACCTTGTGGGTTTGACTAAATCAGGGTATGTAACAGAAATATGCTTCTGGGTTCCGGGTCTTAATTGAGCATCGATGAGGCAGAGCTGGTGGGACTTGGCCGAGCTAATCACTTTCCTAAGGGTCCCAGGAGAACTGCAAGGAAATGCAGGAGGTGGGTGTCCATTTTGCTGAGTCCATGCTATATCTTGGACTTGTTGAAATGTCTCTCAGAAATGTTAAATAGTGCAAATGACAGGTTGTTTTTTGTTTTGTTTTTTAAATATACGTTAGAACTATCAGCTTTCCAGGTAATATGGTTCTTCATAAATAAGATGCTGTTTAGGGGATTAGAACTTTCTGAACTTATTAAATTCCCTATAAATCTTTCTGATAAAAGTCTTTAGTTCTTTTTTTTATATTATTTAATTGATAGAGTGGAATTTGATAGTCTAAATTCTACAGTGCAAAGTTTTCCACTTTTCTCAATTGAGGAAACGTTATTTTGGTGGACTTGTTATCTCTGCAGGTGTTTTTGGTCGCTTGTATCTAACAGGTAAATGTGCAGTAATGGCCCCTGTTCCCAAGCCAATTGGAGCGGCAAAACACATAGAAAAATAATACAATACAAAACAAAATAGGTTACCTGTCTGATGACCAGCACTGTTAGTAAGAACTATTGAAATTTAGAGAAGGAATAGCTCAGTATGCATTAATAGTAGCCAGGAGAAATGTAGTAAAAAAAAAAAAAAAGAGTTAAGCAGAGACTTAAAGATTGCAGGCAAATTGGAAGCAACCTAAAGAAGGATTAAGTCAGTGGTTCTCAACCTTCCTAATGCCGTGACCCTTTAAGACAGCTAGCTCCTCATGTGGTGGTGACCCCCAACATAAAATTATTTCCGTTGCTACTTCATCACTGTAATTTTGCTACTGTTATGAACTGTAATGTAAATATCTGATATGCAGGATGTATTTTCATTGTTACAAATTGAACATAATTAAAGCATAGTGATTGATCACAAAAACAATATGTAATTATATATTGTGAAATATTTATTTCTAATTAGAAATAAATGAAATTTTGTCTTGAATCCTGGTGTAGCATGGGTAACAGTCTTCATATGACAACAGTAAACTACATTGCTACACTTTGCTACACCGAGGAGCTGTGTGTTCGTTCCTAAAACCATGGAAAATAGGTGTTTTCCGCTGGGTCTTAGGCGACCCCTGTGAAAGGGTCGTTCGACCCACAGGTTGAGAACCGCTGGATTAAGTGAATTGGAAGAAAGAATAATTCAAGTCTACACTGATGGAGAGCATGAGTATCTAATGAGTTTATGATTCATCTCCCAGGAAGAGGCATTCTTGAAAAAGATTGTTTTTATAAAGAGAGGGAGAACAAAGAGAGCCTAGATGTGAAGGTGTAGGGGAAACATACATGTAGACTGCCTGGGGGAAACCCTTTCAGATCTCTATTGTTCCTTCTTCATTCTTTGGCCCTCTAATGGGAGAAGAGCTATAGTAAATAGTTCATGATCCCTTATACCAGGTCTTCAGGAATTTGCTCCCCAAAATCAGTTGAGGAGAAAGCCTTTTTTAGATGGTGTGAGATTCAGACAGACGAACTACTAGCAAAATTGTTCTTTCTAATCTTCGGTGAGATCTTTGAACATATAATGATGTTTTACAGAGGTATGATATCAATTGTGCTTTGAACCAGTAAAATAAGAGAGAATTATTGCAAATTCCCCATTTGTTTTTTGTTCATTGCTGAAGGGTTATATAGCTTTACAAAAATGGAATCGTTTTCAGAGGATATAAAATTATCTAAACTCACAGGGACCAAGAAGTATCTGATTTGTGGCCAATCTCTGAATAATGAAAGTTCATCTTTCACATGGTACAATATAAACAAAAACTGATTTCTCAGACAGCTATTGCTCAGAGTATAGTTCCTATTCCAATTATCCAGGATTTAGAGTACCTTCTGAAGTACTAGCCTCTTGGGTTTATGCTATATTATTTTGAGAAATTCAAAGGTTTTTATTTGTTACAGTTTTATTTTGATAAATATACATTATTAGACTGTTCATATTTTATTTGATAATATAAATTAGGATTTTATAAAATATGCAATAAAAATCTCTAAACTATCTATACAAATAATAGAGGACTATGCAAATTGTCCAGGACACTGTCACAGTAACAATAATGACCAAACAGCAGGCTACTTGGGGTGACAAGGCTGGCAGAGGGATTACTGAGGGATGACCAAACTACTGAATAGCAGGCTGTGTGGAGTGACCAGGCTGGCAAGGGGGTGGGGGCAGTTGGGGGCAACCAGGCTGGAAGGGGAGGGCAGTTGGTGGTGACCAGGCTGGCAAGGGAGGGTGGTTGGGGTTGACCAGGCTGGCAGGGGAGGAAAGTTGAGGGCAACTGGCCTGCAGGAAAGGGCATTTGGGGGCGATTGGGCCAGCTGGGGAGCAGTTAGGTGTCAATCAGGCCAGCAGGGGACCAGTTAGGGAGTGATCAGACTGGCAGGCAAAAGTGGTGAGGTACAATCAGGCAGGCAGGTCGGCAAGCAGTTAAGAACCAGCAGTCTTGGATTGTGAAAGGGATGTTTGACTGCCGGTTTAGGCCTGAGGGATCGAACATCCCCCAAGGGGTCCCAGATTGGAGAGGGTGCCAGCTGGGTTAAGGGACACCCCCCCATGCACGAATTTCATGCACCAGGCCTCTATAATAGTCTTTAAAGGTAAACTTGATTTTGTCTCATTAAGTGAAGTCAATAGATATGCTTCACTTCAAATTAATTGAGTTAGCCTAGATTTTTTTATGATGTTAGACCCAGTTAGAGATGAGAATTCCAAGGATACAAGCAACAAAAAGATAATAAAAATATACCTATCATTTATATCTAATAAATTTTTGAAGTAATTTTTTAGGTTGCCTGCTTAACTCGTTATGAAGGGAAATTAAGTTGGATGCATCTAGCTACAGGATCCAGATCTCAGGATACTTCAGACATTATTTTACCAAATGTTGCAGTTAATTATTTTAGTTTTTCTTAGCCAAAGAAAATCATATAATTAAAGTATATTAAATGAAAGAACCATTGAAAAACACATAGCACTGAAGTAAGAGTAAAATTAAAATATGAGTAAATGTAGTTTTCCATAATATAAAAAGGATTTAAGCTAATTTTAATAAGGGCCCAAGTGAAGAGAAGAAAACACGTATGGTTTCTGAACTTCCCTGAATTCAGGAAGAATGAAAATGTTTTAATGCAATAAAACCAATTTTCTTCACCGGAACAAAATGAGAACTATTAATAAATATGAAATTGAAGAAGAATTTTTTAAAATACCATGAAGGGAACCATAGTTATTTTATTTAATAAGAAACTTTTTGTCTCCTTCCTTCTATCTCTTACTAATGGAATGCCAGAGACTAGGAGTTTTCAATGAAGCAAAACAAAAAAATAAGCAAAAGGGATAAGGAAATAGGAAGATAAGGAAAAATATCTGATCTTCAATGAGCAAATTTATTGGAAAAACAGTATTTTCCATTTTGTCCAAAATTTGTTGAGGTTCAAATAAATAGCAGAATAAAAAGAATATTTTCTTGGGAAGAAGTGGCACTCACATCTTACAAAATTAAAATGTTGAGGTCTCATTATACTTTCATTCATAATGCATTTTTTTTATTTAAAAATTTTAAATTATTTAAATAAAATTTGTACATATTTAAGGCATACAATATAAAGTTTTGCTCCTGATAAATAATGAATTAATTGCTGTAGTCAAGCTGACTAACATATCCATCTCCTCACATAGTTACTATTTCTTCTCTCTGTGTGTGAGACTACCTGGTTATCTCCTCTCAACAAATTTCCAGTATATAATACAATATTACCAGTATTAACTGTAGTCACCATGCTCTCATTTAGATCTCTATAACTTATTCATCCTATATAACTGCAACTTTGTACACTTTTTAAAAATATATATATTTTATTGTGTTTTTTTTTTTTTTTTACAGAGAGGAAGGGAGAGGGATAGAGAGTTAAAAACATCGATGAGAGAGAGACATCGATCAGCTGCCTCTTGCACACCCCCCACTGGGGATGTGCCCGAAACCAGGATACATGCCCTTGACTGGAATCGAACCTGAGACCTTTCAGTCCGCAGTCCGACTCTCTATCCACTGAGCCAAACTGGTTTTGGCAACTTTGTACACTTTGATGAACATCCATCCATATTTCTCACTTACCTGCTCCAGGTAACCACCATTACACTTTCTGCTTCTATAGAAAGTAATAAACAACAATGATGAGGGAGAATCATTGATCGGCTGCTTCCTTCTCCCCCCCTATTGGGGATTAAACCTGCAACCCAGGCATATGCCCTTGACTGGTATCAAACCCAGAACTTTTCAGTCCACAGGCTGACACTCTAAGCCACTGAGTAAAACCAGCTAGGGCTATGAATTTGACTTGTATAGATTCACATGTAAGTGAAATGGTGCAATATTTTTTTCATGTGTGTCTGGCTTATTTCTCTTAGCATAATATTTTCAAGGTTCATACATGGTTGCAAATGGCAGGATTTTCTTCTTTATTATAGCTGAATAATGTTCCATTGTATGTGTATACCACTTTTTCTTTTTTTAAAAAATAATTTTTTATTGATTTAAGAGAGGAAGGAAGAAAGAGAGAGATAAAAACATCAATGATGAGATGTTTCTCCTACTGGGGATCGAGCCCGCAACCCAGGCATGTGCCCTTGTTCAGAATCGAACCTGGGACCCTTCAATCCACAGGCCAATGCTCTATCCACTAAGACAAACCAGTGAGGGAGACCACATTTTCTTTATTTATTCACTGATGGATATTTAGACTGTTTCCATATCTTGGTTAAAGCACATAATGTTGCAGTGAATATGGGAAGATCTCTCTGTGTGCTGATTTTTTTGTAGTGTTTAGTACAACTGTTTTTAAACATTTATTTGTGTGTTCTTTTGCTAAGATCTAAGCTCCCTGAGAGAAAAAATGGAATCTTGATCCTTTGCCTAGTTCCTAAGATTCAGCATAGTGGCTGCCATTGACAAGGGCATAGCAAATAGTCATTTTATGAATGAGGCAAATAAAATGAAAAACTGAACCCAGAGAGAAAGTTAACAGAGGATGTTTGATTATTTAATCATTAAGAAAAGACTCTCTTTAAAGATTTTTGTGGAGATAAACAAAGATCACCCATATGAATACAAACAGAAGCTCTTCATTCAGTACTCACTATGGCAAGGCTATTAGCTACCACCACTTGTGTTCATCCAAGACTAAGAGGAGGCAGGGAAGTGGGAAAGCTTTATAAAATGGGAAAAAAATGGAAGACTCCAGGTAAGTCCTGATTGGAGGTTGTTGGCATGGGAAAGCTGGTAGGGGGCAAAATTATGAAGCAGGTAATCTCTGTGGTTAGTTTGGGGACCATATTTTGTTAGTTCTGAGTTGAGAGAAGGGTCACAAATTAGAAAAGCTGTCAGTCATTGATCACGTCCTGACCATTCTAGGGCAATTATGGTTGGATTGATCTTACTAGTTGTTGTTAGAGGTTAAGGGTGAGTTCTATTGTTATATATAGTCTGGCCATGGTCCATTTGTACATTAAGTCTCTCAATTTAGTGTACCTCAAATATATGGCAGTTTGAGAGCCTCATTTGATTTTTCTTCTTAAATTTTATCTCTGGGTACTATATGTATGGTGGATGCTTAATAAAATATTTGTGGGATGGTTAGGAATAAGAATAGAAGAGGGCTGAAGTCCTTTCTCTGTTGTACCTCAAAATTGTACTGTGCTGTCCACTCAATATCCGCTAGCCACATATAGCTGGCAAACATCTGAAATGCAGCTAGTCTGAATTGAGTGGTCTAAGTGTAAAATACACACCGAATGCCCAGGACTTCATATGAATAAAAGAATGCAAGCATCTTATTAACAATTTTTAAAAATAGTGACTAAAAGTCAAGTGATAATTTTTTTTGGTATATTAAATTAAATAAATATATAATTTAAATTAATTTCACTCTTTTTACCTAGAAAATCTAAGATTACATATGTAGCTTGTATTATATTTCTACTGGACAGTGTTCACCCAAGATAAATTTTTTGTGCATAAGTTTTCTCTTCGATGAAATAAGACAAATATTTCTATAGCATGTTTCCTTTTTATTGCCTCAATATAAAGGTATTTGAAAAGACTAGAAAGAAAATTTTGCACTCATTTATCTGTTCATCAAAGTTATGTTTTGTGTTTACTATGTTCCAGACAATAAACTAGGGTTGCTGATTCTGGAATAATTCCCAGTCCTTGCCTTTGCTAACCTAGGGAGAGAGAGAGACCTAAATGTCGATTTGTTTGGTGCACACACAAACCTACTTAAACTCAAGAAAACTTCAAGAGAAGATGCACTTGCTCTTATAGCTCAATTCTCACAGTCATGTGTCAGCAATGTTGCTATTCACTTGTTTAAAAAAAGTAAAACCAATACCAAAAATACCGGAAAATTCACCTCCAGAAGATCTTTGTTTTCACATTTCCATGAATCAAGACCCGTTTCAATTCTGATTTTCCCCCACTTACAAGTTAGATGACCTTGATAAGCCCCTGAACCCTATGGGAATCATAATGTCATCCCCCATCAACTGGGCTTACCTCATGAGATTGCTGTGAAGTTCAAACAAGATAACATGTGTGAAAAACCAATATAAATATGAAGGCTAAATAAGGTTATTCTTAGCAACAATTAAGGCCATTAGGTTAAAATGAGGGTACTGGGAAAAGAGCAGTTTGGAGACCCACAACATAAGTTTTAGCTTATGGATTCTAATAAAACTAAAAGGAGACAAATAAAGAAGCATAAAGATTAAAAGCATAATGTATGATAAGCTTTGTTCAGGCATGATTATAGTGCTGTTGGCCATGAGTTCAATGTTAATGAACCAGTGATATATATTAAATAAGAAGTGTGTAAACAAAAAACACACATAAAACAAGGTTATGTATTGATCAGTTGGTGAAAATGTGACCACAGGCTGGCAGAAATCCAACTCTGTATTTTTTCTGGGAGCAGTAGTTCAGTGTCTGCAAATTCAGCATTTGTAGTTACATTATAGAACATAACCACTGCAAATAACAGGAATTGACTATAGTGTGTGTGTGTGTGTGTGTGTGTGTGTGTGTGTATAGCCTGAAGAATGTAAATCTCAATGTTTGCTTATCTAGTGGAATAGTCTGTACATCCTAACTATAAGCCAAGTCAATGAAACTTAGGGTGTGGGGCAAGGTGCAGAATAGAGAAGAGCTCTTTTAGGCCGCAGCTTGGGGATCTGTTTGTTGGACAGGACATTCACCGCATGTGGGAAGGCCCTGTGCAATTAGCCAGTCGGTGTTCCCTAGGGAGGCCAGGAGCCAACCGTGAACACAACAAGGTCCCTGGATGGTAAGGTAGACTCTGGAATAAAGGGGCGAAGATCCAAGCTGGGCTTCGATACTATTTAAGTGTGCAATTTAGGAAAAATAATTTCACCTCTCTAGATCTCAATTTTCTTACAGGCAAAATGAGGCCACTGTTTTAAGTCCCAGTGAACTTAGAATGTGAAAAGAGGGAGTTGGCACTTCTTGTGATGCAACAAAAGCTTAAACCCCACATCATATTCTTTCCACGATGCCCAAATGCAGAAATACAAATAACCGCAGATGTTTCAGTGTATGAGTTCTGCCTTCAGCTGAATCCCGCCTTGTTCAGACAATCTGATTGACAGTTCTGCAGAACATGTGTTCTGATCATACCTTTTAACCCAAGAAAGGACCGCTTTAGCAGACCTCTTGATAAGAGCTGCGTGGTGCTTTCAGTCGCATTCTGCTTGAAGTTTGTAGTTCAGGTCAAATGAAATATTTTCAAAGCTCAGTATGTATTCCCAAAACAGCAGTAAATCATTCAGAAAGTTATGTGCTCATTTGCACATGGCTTCACATTACTGATTTAGCCAGCTGAGGGCACACATTATGGTTTTTCAGCATATGATTTTTTTATTTCTGGTGTTCTGATCATCCAGTAATTAGTGGATACAGATGAAATTACAAGCTGCTGCCATTGCCTCAGATGGTCAGGTTTTCAGGATGCCAACTCCCAGCTCCTCTGAAGTTGACATAAATATTATGGAAGCAAAAAATTATAGTCATTTGCAGGGAAATCATGTGTTTAATTGCCAAGTGAAGCAGAGGAAAAATAGCAGAAGCACACATCATGTATCAGTTAATGTGAGCTCATTATTGCATGTTGCAAAGGGGTCTCTAATCGGACTTTTCAATAGCAAAATGCAAACAAAACTATTCTAAAAAAATGCCATCTGTGAGCTTCTAGATATGTCTGACTGGTTCATTTCCTTTCAAAAATAGTCCATGCATTCCAAAAGCTGTTAATAATGAATGGAAATAACACAGAGTAAAAATGGACCATCGCTGATGAAATGGGACTTAATGTAAGGAATTGCTATTGAAATAAACATTTCAATAGCAATATTTTATATACCCATTTTGTGCAGATATTTCAATGTTTGCTGCAGATGGCACTTTAATACAACTTAAGATTCCCAGATCCTACACACAGGCAGATTACTTGGATAACTCATTTCAAACTCAGAATTTACTTTAAAAATTTTATATCTAAATAAATGTTGTTTATAAAAAATTTATTGTTTTCCCCCTTTTTTCTCCTTTTTGTTATTTGGTAGACTTGT
>JAAGEH010000480.1:8217217-8255507 GCA_011751065.1 Lasiurus cinereus
TAGTGGAATAGTCTGTACATCCTAACTATAAGCCAAGTCAATGAAACTTAGGGTGTGGGGCAAGGTGCAGAATAGAGAAGAGCTCTTTTAGGCCGCAGCTTGGGGATCTGTTTGTTGGACAGGACATTCACCGCATGTGGGAAGGCCCTGTGCAATTAGCCAGTCGGTGTTCCCTAGGGAGGCCAGGAGCCAACCGTGAACACAACAAGGTCCCTGGATGGTAAGGTAGACTCTGGAATAAAGGGGCGAAGATCCAAGCTGGGCTTCGATACTATTTAAGTGTGCAATTTAGGAAAAATAATTTCACCTCTCTAGATCTCAATTTTCTTACAGGCAAAATGAGGCCACTGTTTTAAGTCCCAGTGAACTTAGAATGTGAAAAGAGGGAGTTGGCACTTCTTGTGATGCAACAAAAGCTTAAACCCCACATCATATTCTTTCCACGATGCCCAAATGCAGAAATACAAATAACCGCAGATGTTTCAGTGTATGAGTTCTGCCTTCAGCTGAATCCCGCCTTGTTCAGACAATCTGATTGACAGTTCTGCAGAACATGTGTTCTGATCATACCTTTTAACCCAAGAAAGGACCGCTTTAGCAGACCTCTTGATAAGAGCTGCGTGGTGCTTTCAGTCGCATTCTGCTTGAAGTTTGTAGTTCAGGTCAAATGAAATATTTTCAAAGCTCAGTATGTATTCCCAAAACAGCAGTAAATCATTCAGAAAGTTATGTGCTCATTTGCACATGGCTTCACATTACTGATTTAGCCAGCTGAGGGCACACATTATGGTTTTTCAGCATATGATTTTTTTATTTCTGGTGTTCTGATCATCCAGTAATTAGTGGATACAGATGAAATTACAAGCTGCTGCCATTGCCTCAGATGGTCAGGTTTTCAGGATGCCAACTCCCAGCTCCTCTGAAGTTGACATAAATATTATGGAAGCAAAAAATTATAGTCATTTGCAGGGAAATCATGTGTTTAATTGCCAAGTGAAGCAGAGGAAAAATAGCAGAAGCACACATCATGTATCAGTTAATGTGAGCTCATTATTGCATGTTGCAAAGGGGTCTCTAAAAGGACTTTTCAATAGCAAAATGCAAACAAAACTATTCTAAAAAAATGCCATCTGTGAGCTTCTAGATATGTCTGACTGGTTCATTTCCTTTCAAAAATAGTCCATGCATTCCAAAAGCTGTTAATAATGAATGGAAATAACACAGAGTAAAAATGGACCATCGCTGATGAAATGGGACTTAATGTAAGGAATTGCTATTGAAATAAACATTTCAATAGCAATATTTTATATACCCATTTTGTGCAGATATTTCAATGTTTGCTGCAGATGGCACTTTAATACAACTTAAGATTCCCAGATCCTACACACAGGCAGATTACTTGGATAACTCATTTCAAACTCAGAATTTACTTTAAAAATTTTATATCTAAATAAATGTTGTTTATAAAAAATTTATTGTTTTCCCCCTTTTTTCTCCTTTTTGTTATTTGGTAGACTTGTTTTCATGGGACAGATAATTGATAACCATGTGAAGTTTTCTAGAAGGCCAAAAATTAAACTAATTTAAAAAGACTGTTATTATATTTCTATATTGGTAGACCACTGATCACCATAGAAAACTTAGCCTAATAATATATCACATATTTTAGTCCTATTTTTATTTTTTTAATTTACTAAATCTTTATTGTTTAGATTATTACAATTGTTTCTCTTTTTCCCCCCTATAACTCCTCTTCACCCAGCTCCCACCCCTCCCTCTGCTTTTACTCCCCCCCATTGTCCTCATTCATAGGTGTATGATTTTTGTCCAGTCTCTCCCTGCATCCCCCTCATCCCTTTTCCTCTGAGAATTGTCAGTCCACTCCCTTTCTATGCCCCTGAATCTATTATATTCACCAGTTTATTCTGTTCATCAGATTTTTAATTCACTTGATTTTTAGATTCAAGTTGATAGATATGTATTTGTTGTTCATAATTTTTATCTTTACCTTTTTCTTCTTCTTCCTCTTCTTAAAGAGTACCTTTCGGCATTTCGTATAATACTGGCTTGGTGGTGATGAAGTCCTTTAGTTTTTTTGTTTGTTTGTTTGTTTGTTTTTTAATCTGTGAAGCTCTTTATCTGACTTTCAATTCTGAATCTTGGTTGTAGGTTCTTGCTATTCATCACTTTGAATATTTCTTGCCACTCCCTTCTGGCCTGCATAGTTTCTGTTGAGAAATCAGCTGACAATCTTATGGGTGCTCACTTGTAGGTAATTAACTGTTTTTCTCTTGCTGCTTTTAATATTCTCTCTTTGTCTTTTGCTCTTGGTATTTTAATTATGATGTGTCTTGGTGTGGTCCTCTTTGGATTCCTTTTGTTTGGGGTTCTGTGAGCTCCCTGGACTTGTAAATTTCTTTCTTTCACCAGGTAGGGGGAGGTTTTGGTCATTATTTCTTCAAATAGGTTTTCAGTATTTTGCTCTCTCTCTTCTTCTGGCACTCCCAATATTCTAATGTTGATACGCTTGAAGTTGTCCCAGAAGCTTCTTTCACTATCTTCACATTTTTGGATTCTTTTTTCTTTTCCGGTGGAGGGTTTTCTGCTTCTTTGTATTTCAAATCTTTGACTTGATACTTGCATTCCTCTAGTCTGCTGTTAGGTCTCTGTGTAATATTTTTTATTTTAGTCAGTGGATGTTTAATTTCTAGTTGGTCCTTTTTCATCTCCTCTTGGGTCTCGCTGAATTTATTCATCTTTTCTAGGAAATTCTTGAAAAACCTTATATCTGTGGTTTTGAGCTCTATATTCAGTTGTTTGTTTTCCTCCATTTCTTTTTAAATATATTTTATTGACTTTTTACAGGGAGGAAGGGAGAGGGATAGAGATTTAGAAACATCAGTGAGAAATAGACATTGATCAGTTGCCTCCTGCATGCCCCCTACTGGGGATGTGCCCACAACCAAGGTACATGCCCTTGACCGGAATCAAACCTGGGACCTTTCAGACTGCAGGCCGATGCTCTATCCACTGAGCTAAACCAGTTTTGGCTCTGTTTCTCCATTTCTTTCATTTGTGATCTGTTCCTTTATCTCCACATTTTCACTGCTTCCCTGAGTTGGTAGAGTAGCTTTGTGTGCTAGGTGTCCTATATGGCCCAGTAACTCCACCTTCCCAATTACCTGAGGTGGACTCTCTTGATGCACCCCTTTGTGTACTGCATGTACAGCCTTATAGTTAAATCTTGATTGTTGTTGTTATCACTGGGGGGTATTAACCTCCAAGCCAATTGGTTGTGAGGATCAACTGTGTCTACGCAGGGAGAACTTCTGTGCTGGAGTCAGCCTTATGATACAAGACTTGCAAAATTGCAAAAGCTTCTGTGTTCAGCTTAGAAGGGATGGAGTCTCAGGGTTGAGCAGACAGTCTTGGCTTCCCGTCAGCCCTGCCCCATGCAGCCCCTGGGTCTCAGTGTCCCTTGGTAATTGCTGCAACCCTCTCTGTGTGCACTCATGCTTGTGTGCCTCCAGATCTCTGCCTTTCGTGGCTCTCCTGAGTTTCTGTGTGCTCCGGGGACCTATATGAATCTGGGTCCCCAGGGTCTCACCCAAAACTGGGGTTCAGTGCAGTCATAACTGGATTTCAGCAAAGTTGGAAGGTTCTGTATTCCTCCCTCTAGAGAAAGTCAGTGGCACAATTAGCAGTCAGTCCTCTCTGCACGCACTTGTGCGTACGCCTCCAGACCTCTGATTTTTGTGGCTCCCCTAAGTTTCCATGCACTCCTCCCTTTTCCTGACAGTCCAGACTCCCCCACTATGAGTCTCATCAGAACTGGGGTTCAGTACAGTCAGGAGTTTCTGTCTCCCTCCCACTAGAGGAAGTCAGCTAGGCACTCCGCTGCCTGTTGTCTCCACTTGTGTGTCTCTGTACCTCAGCTTTTTGAAGTTCCTCTGAGTCTCTGTGAGCCTTTCTCTTTCCTTCTAGTTGTAGAATTTTCAGTCAGACAGCTTTCCTGTGGTTCTGGATGATGTCCATTCTGTCTTTTAGCTGTAGTTTTGAAATTGTTGTGTGAGGCAGAAGTTTAGGTATTCACCTATGCCATCATCTTGGTTTCTCCTAGTCCTACTTTTAAATTTCACATAAAATTAAACACTTCATCTATTATTCTAAAAGCAAAGTAAAGTTCTTTTAGGTTCTATCACTGTCATGTGATAAACATAGTGTGTGATCAAGGTCATGAACTCTGGAGTCAGGTTCTCTGGTTTTAGTTTTTATTCTGCCACTGATGAATATGTGCCATTGGGCAAGTTTTATGTTGTTATATATGCCCCAGTATCTTCATCTATAAAGTAGAGATAATACTGGTGCCTACTTCACAGATGTTGAGAATTACATGAGACAATATGCTTGAAGCAGTTAGTCTGATCTCTGACACGTATGAAGTACTCACTGTTAAAGTAGCACATGGCCAGAAACTAAATGATGACATTTTCTGTTATGTAACAGTTTTTAGGTAAGGTGATGAAAATAGTTCTTTTGTTATGAGGGTTTCTTATTGTTCTAAGCCCCTTATTTTATCTTATTTATTCTCCACAATAAATCTAGGATAAGATATTATCATTGTATTTTATAGATGAAGAAACAGATTAATTGAAGCTAATAATCTTGCCTTTTGAAACAAAATAATAACTACTGCTTATTGAGTGATGGCTATATGTCAGACATTGTTTAAGCACTTTACATTGAGATCTCTCTGTCCTCAGAAAATTCTTAATATAAATATTTACATATGAAGTGACATAGGCACAAGGAGATTAAAAAACTTGTACAGAAACACATAATAAACAAATATCAGAAGTGTGATTTTATTCTATCAATTTGACTCCAGCATTTTTGTTCTCAACTAATATGCTGACAGAAATAAAAGAATAAAAAAAAGGAGCCTGGCCTGTGGCTCAGTGTTTTGAGTGTTGACCTATAAACCAGAAGGTCACAGTTCGAATCCCAGTCAGGGCATATTGCAGGATCAATCTCCTGTAGGGGGCATGCTGGAGGCAGCCCATCAATGAATCTCTCTCATCATTGATATTTCTATCTCTCTTGACTTCTGTCCTCTCTGAAATCAATAAAAATATATTAAAAAAATAAAAATAAAACAACAAAGAGTTCGCAGCAATGTAAAAAGCTACTTATAATATACTAGTGGCCCAGTGCATAAAATTCATTCACATTAAAAGGGAATTATTAGAGGAAATATTTTAATATTGCTATTTGCCCTTTCTCTAAAATAGAAGTGTCAGAGATGAAAGAAAATTATTAAAATATATATAAAAATCTTCCTCCTGTAAGAGTCTGGGACATGCCAGGGGACCTAGAGTCAAGTCTCTGCACACCTGCGTGCACCTCAAAATCACATGAGACCTAGACCCGGCTGGGTGAGATCCAGACCCGGCCGGCCCCACCCCCTTCAAGCTTCGCTGAGTGAGGGGTACAACCTGAGATCCCCCTTCAAGTTCTGCCAGGTGGGGGGCATGGCCTGAGGTCCTCCATCAAGCCCTGCTGGGAAGGAGGCACAGCCTCAGGTCCCTGCAGATCATTTATTATGGCTTGTTATAGGAACCCTGTCTCTGCTGTGGTTGCAGCCATCTTGTGTTACCGGAACCTTGCCTCTGCTGTGTGCGTAGCCATGTTGTGAAGGGGTGACAGAGTGAGGGTCAATTTGCACATTATCTCTTTATTATCTATACTAATAAAATGGTAATATGCTAATTAGACTGGGAGACCTTCCAGGAGACCTTCTGGATGTCCTTCTGGAAAAGCCATGGTGGTGGGGCTGAGGCAGAGGCGGTTAGGGGAGATCAGGACAGGAGGGGAGGGCAGTTGGGGGCAAGCAGGCTGGCAAGGGGGGGCAGTTGGGGATGAAAAGGCTGGCAGGGAGGCAGTTGGGGATGAGCAGGCCCATAGGCAGAGTGGTTAGGTGTGATCAGGCAGGCAGGCAGGTGAGCGGTTAGGAGCCAGCAGTCCTGGATTGCAAAAGGGATGTCCGACTGCCAGTTTAGGCCTGATCCTACAGAGGTCCCAGATTGGAGAGGGTACAGGCAGGGCTGCTGAACACCACAACTCCTGTGCACGAATTTCATGCACCAGGCCACTAGTATAAGATAATAAAATAAATAAGTGAAATATGGGCACAATATATAATCAGACAGCTTACAGTGGAAGAAATAACAAACGACCAATATCTATCTGATATTGCTACCACCAATTTATCTTAAAAAGGCATAAATTCAAGTTATGAAATATGATTTGTCCCTTATCAGATTTGCAAAATATCAAAAGATTGATAGTATTGTTTATACAAACCACAAAAGAGAGCAGTATTGACGATGGTTGGGTGCCTATGAGTGCCAAGTTGAACCCAGGCAGTCTAATTCTTGAACAAGAATTATACTAGGCAATCTTAACAAATACTATTTTATTTAACACTTACTGTAATCCTCTTCCTTCTTTCTTTGTCACCTAGTGTTCTTAAGCTGGCTTCTACTAGCTCAGAGACCTTGTCAGGGTAACTTTTTTATCAGAACATTTTTTTTCATAGGATCTCACCCACAGACTTTGCTAAATGATGGAAATTAATTTTTAAAGTGAATCAATACTTATAGTAATAATGATTTTGTATGTGAGAGTGTGTGTGTGTGTGTGTGTGTGTGTGTTATTCGTCCAGAGTAATCCAATTCCTTTGGAATAAGGGAGAGCTATTTTGGAGTTAATGTCCTGAAAGGCAACTAAGACTACCTCCTCCCACTTGACTCTCAAAGCTACCACGAATGAGTTTATCACCTCTGCTCATTGACACATTTTTTTTTTCACATGGCTTCCACAGTAATCCTTTTTTTTTTTTTTTTTTTTAGTTTTTCACTTACCTTATTGGTTATCCTTCTCAGTCTCCTTTCTGAGACCTTCTCCCTGATCTCAGCCCATTGGAGTGCTCAGGATTGAGTCTTTGTTTTTCTCCATTTATGGTCATGTCTTTGTTGTTCTTTTCCGTTTTTATTACTTAAAATTTTACCTACCGACCAATGACTTCCAAATTCATATCTCTGAGTTAGATGGGTCTTGAACTCCAGACCCATTGATGCCACTGCCTCCTCAGTATCTCTGCTTGTATGGCTAGCAGAGATCTTAAAGTCAGCACATTCCAAAAATAAAGTCCTGGGACTCTGATGTGGAAATACAAAGGGCTAGTGTTGGGGGTATTTTAGAGGCTGGTGAAGACCATAATGAGAGCAAAAACCAATGAGGAGGGGGCTGTGTGAATGGTCAAACCAACTTGCCATTTTTTAGTAGCCTAGTGACTGGTTGAGCAAGGCAGGAAGGATGGAATGAATTCCTAGTGGGAATGTCAACTATGCTTAAACTAACTAAAGGGGAAAGCAATTAGTACTACAGCTCTATAGGAATACGAGTTTCTTTGGGCCAATTATTCTTTATTACCCTGGAGGTGGTTTTCTTCCTGTACTAAGGAAGCATGGTGGCTCTCTTGGTACCATGTGATCTACAACAGTACAGTCTTATGTACTCTTTCTAATACTTTACCTGTATGGTATTTGTGCCATGACGTAGGCACTATCTTTTTTTTATTTTTATTTATTTTTATTAATTTTTTATACATATCTCCCCATTGCCGCCCCTCCCTCCCAGGCATACCCCAACCCCCCAGTGTCTATGTTCATTGGTTATGATTATATGCATAGATACAAGTCCTTTGATTGATCTCTTATCTACCTCACCTAACTTTAATCTTCCTGCTGTAATTTCACAGTCTGTTTGAAGCTTTACTGTCTCTGTATCTATCCTTTTGTTCATCAGTTTATAATGTTCTTTATTATCCCCCAATGAGTGCGATCATGTGATGCTTCTCCTTCATTGACTGGCTTATTTCACTAAGCATAAGGCTCTCCAGTTCCAACCAGGTTGCTGCAAATGGTAAGAATTCCTTCTTTCGTAGGCACTATCTTTATTGCATTTTACTCATGAGGAACCTGAGGCTCAAAGGGGCAATTCACTGCCTTGAAAAAAATCTCTTATTGAAAGTCCAGGAGTAGAACTCTTGGGATGGGTTTATCTGAGGATGTACTACTTAAAGACTTTAAACTCCAGGTTTTCTTGAGGTAATGACCTTGCAAGGTGATGCTTTTCCTCCTTAAGATCAGCTCCCACTTCCTCTTTGCTTTTGGGTAAATAAGGTCAAGTCTCAGCATAGCCTGATTGAGCAACTATTGTCCCTGGATGGGAGGAAAAGAATTATTCACCCAAAGAGCTGTGGGGCCTGGCTAATAGGTACTAGCAGAACTGGGAGAACATGCCTGGAAATGGAATCTAAGGGTGCTAGAAGGCTGGAGATAATTGTTGTGGGACACTCTCTAATGACTCAGGGTCTAACATCATGTCAAGGACACTTGGAGCTAGTCCTAATACCCTGCTGGAACATCTCCTTGAGAACATTGGAGTATGAGCATGACTGTGTAGATTTGTTCACAGACCAGTCATGTAATATTAAATATGTAGCTGTGACATTATTTTATTAGTCAAAAAAAGGACAGATAAGATTTAGTACAATCTAAATGTTCATCAACATAGAAATAGCTTAATAAAATATACTACAATGAAATACTGTGCAGTAATAAATTTATAGGGACAGTCTAAGAAATTGTCTGTGTTATATTGTGAGGTAAAACAGGCAAGCTGTTTGCTGGTTCTCCTTACCTTTCCCTTCCTGGACTCCTGAGCATAAATAAAAGGTGTTTTGAAAGATATCTGTGAAACTGTTGGAAATAAAAGTAGAAAAGGAGAATTTTAAATTTATATCAATTTCAATAAACAAAGGCAAGGGAAATTTGGCGGAATTATTTTGGTGCTTTTTTTTTTTTTTCTGTTCCCAAATTTCATATAATGACATGTACTCTTTTCATAATAAAAGATAAAAAGAAACAAAACTGGTTTGGCCAGTGTGGCTCAGTAGGTGAGGGCACATGCCCAGGTTGCAGGCCTGATCCCCAGTGGGGAGGTGTGCAGGAGGCAGCCCATCAAAGATCTTCTCTCATCATTGATGTTTCTATCTTTTTCTCCATCTCCTTTCTTCTCTGAAATCAATAAAAAAATAAAAAGAAACAAAACTGATATACTATTGAGAACAATGCTTTTGTATTTCAAATGCTCTCAGTATGATTTTAATATGTGAGGCCTTCTTGAGAGTAATTTGGCATTATTGTTAAGGTAAAAATATTGATATTTTGACTCAGCAAATCCATTTTGTAGACAACTTACCTATTAAAATTTTCAGGTATGTTTCCAAAATTATATGTTTAATTGATTTTCATTTCAATATTGGTTATAATAGTAACTAGCTAGAAAGATTTAACAAAAGGTGATTAATTCAGTAATACTCCAGTAGATTGGAATACTATGAAGCTACTAGAAAGAATGAGGTAGATTTATGTTAGAGGAAATTGTTCTAGCTACATTTAAAAAGATATAAATAATTCAGCCTCAGCAAACTGAGGTCATATTACCATAATTTTGCAAAAATGTCCAGGGGACTATGTACTAAGTTGTAAATATGTTACCTCAGAGGTTGGGGTCTGGGCAAGATGTTCACCTTCTGTATTTTACAGTTTTATATTTGAAACCTTTGCAACCAGCATGCTTTTTTACTATAACTTGAGGGGAAAAAAAACACCAGAGAAGAAAAACATTAAAGTAGACGAGGAAGAGGAATTAATAAAGGAGTGTACTAAATGCTAAAAATTTGAAAAGAATTACCAAAAAAGATCTAGGAATAAATGAGGCAAGATGAATGAGTTGACAAGGAACAATACCTGGGACAGCAGAAAGACAACAATAATGACTAACATTTATTATGAGTTGACTCATTTAAATCCCAAAACAAATGCTATGAAACAGATATGATTTCCCCCATTTTACTGGTAAATCTACAGTTTAAAACATTCAGAAATTCTGAAGCAAGGTAAAGAGAAATCCTCACCTACACACATTATAGCAAAGCTATCAAAATTTAAAAATGAAGAATCATAAAAGCAGCCAGAGAAAAAGATGGCAAAATAATGACACTAAAGACAAACACTGAGAGAATTGATCACCACAGACCCTAAAGGACATGCTTCAGGCAGAAGAAAAGTTATCCTAGAGGGAAAATTTGAAGTGGGAGGAGGAATGAAAAACAAAGAAAGAGGTGAATATATAGGCAAATGTTAAAAAAATAAAATAAAAATACAGATTGTATAAAACAGTGGCATTAAGACACACCCCGATGAGATAGAATCAAAATACCAGAAAACAATAGTGTATATGTCAAGAGGAGAGGAAATGCAGTTAACTAGTTTAAATATTCTTGCCTTTTCTTGCCCAAGGGTTAAGGGTTTGAATAAGCTAGATGTTGATAAATTGTAAATTATAGAATAAATATAAAACTTTCAAATTTGGGGAGAGAAAATGTTGAAGTAATGAAAGTTGTTTAGATTTACCTATGTGTACATAAAACTACAAAGAAAACCAGGGAAATAATCACTATAAAAATTAGGATAGTGGTTTGCCTTGGAAGGGTTAGCATTTTGGAGTGAATCCTCTACCTGGTTTTTGCTTGCTTTCACCCTCAACCCTAATTCTGTTGGGGCTGAGTAGTGATTCAGGAAGCGGTACTTGAGTAGAGAGTTGGTGGCTTCCAGAAAAAATGTGTAAAGACTAGAGCCTCCACATTAACATGGATTTCCTAATCCCACTATCATTGAGGCCCTTGGGAGTGAGATTGCTCCTTCCTGGTACTCACTCTGTATGATTTCCCCCCCTTCAAGCTTGTACCTGATCATCATTTAATCCACTTTCAATCATGTAAACATGCTGGAGAACAGACAGTTTACTGAAGAAGAACCCCAAAAGTTAACAGGTATATATGAAGAGATATTTAAAATCATGAATAATCAGAAAAAAAAGGCAAATTAAACAGTAAATTAATCTTATTCTAGAGATTCTGAGCCCTAGCTTTGCATTAGAGTGACCTGGATAGTTTTAAAAAACTCAGCCTTTAGGCCTTACCATAACAGATTCAGATCCCAATGTTCTGGGTGGGGTTTGGGCACTGGTTTTATTTAAAAGTTCCCAAGCTGTTTCTCAAGCCAGAACTGAAGGCCTAATTCATTGGCAGAACATACAGTACAGAGCTGGGTAAGTGCTGGAAGGGGTAGCAGTAGTTCTAGAGAGAATCTGGCACTACTTAGTCAAATCAGGATATAGAAATCTGTAATTCAGCGATTCTGAGGTATGTGCATACCGAAGAATTTTTTTCCTTGGCTCCTTCAAGGAACTTGTACATGTGTTGATTGCAGTGACCAGAGGCTGGATACAACCTGGATATCCACCTGGGAGAGGAGCTGGTTCACTGGGGAATGGGGGGAGGCAGGATGGTGGCTGCATAAACAGCAGTTAGATTAATGTGTGGAGTGGTTCTTAAAAGAATAGTGAAAATAGCAAGAACCTAAAACAATCATACTCATTTTGCAAAATTACTCATAGAAAACATGTTAAAATCTATAAAGTGGGAGAGAATGGGAGTAAGTTGTGGAGATAAAGTGAATAAAATAAGAGAAGAGCCACGCAAGAACTACTGATAACATTGTGCCATGAACTGTGGAAGAGGGTCCACCCAGCCCTCTGTACCTTCCTTAAAAGAAAGGAAGTAAAATAAATATGTGAGGACAGCCATGAGTGGAAAGGAAAGCAGCAGAGTGAGAAGGGAACACACAGCAGGTGTGACTTCAGGACAGACCAGTTTGAGACTCACAGCATACTTGGAAGGAGACCAGAAGCTCGAGTGAGAAGTTCAAACCTGAGTTCATGGGTGCGTAATCAAAAACTCTGACCCAGGCTCCAAGGTGGAATTCCTGAGGCTGTGGGAGAAATCTTCATTGGTGGGCTTTCACCAATGGGTCAGTTTTGAATGAATGGAAAAGGAAGGCTATCCCAAGCAATGCAAAGGAACAACACGAGAGAAAGAGCTCTCAAGTGGGACCAAGAAGAGGGTGGTCTCCATGCCTTGAGGAGTGGGCTTGATTGGCGGAAGGATGCCTGTGATAGGTGAGGTGGTCACGAGAAATGCTGTTGAACAGAGAAGGGACCACTCAGAAGTGACAGGAGGTCTCAGCACTCTGTCCCATGAGCAATAGAAAACTGCTGATGAAGGGTGGAGAAGTTACCTGGCAAACTGGTAACTGTGAGGAATCATTAGAGTTATTGCTATTTTTTTGAATGTTATTTTAATATGAAAATATTACACTGTTTCGAAATATGAGGCAGCATAATATAGTGGTTAAAAGAACGGACTCTGAAGCCAAACTGCGTGGGTGAATATTTTGGCTCTACCACTTCCTAGCTGTACTACCTCGCCAGCTGGTTAACCTCTCTGGGCTTCGAAAATGGTGTCTTATCCGTAAAATTGGGAACACATTTCCTAGGATTGTTCTGAGACTCAAATAAGCTAGTATTTATAAAGTGCTTAGAACATTTGCCTAGCACGTAGTCAGTACTCGTGTTTGTTAAGTAAATACACATAAACAACTCTTGCTGGGTTTGGGATGCAGATGCCTTTTTTTCCTACTTACAGATGGTGCTGGATGGCTGCGACTGTGGAAATAATGCAGGTGTCTGAGCATCTGGTCCTCTCCATTTTGGGGCTAGGGCCTGGAAGCCACTAAGAGACAGTCTTATTTCTAGATCCTACAGCCCAAACACCCAAACCTGTGATAATCCTGTGTTCTAGATTTTCTTCTCTCTGCAGCTCCTCCCTTAATCCCTACAGCATGCCCTTTTTGTGAGGCTGACCTGGATTCTATGGCAAGCACACTTTCCTGGAAAAAGTGTGGGGCTCCGCCTTCTGAGATACAGGCTGCTCTGCTCAGTGGGGACTGGGAGGGCCCAGATGCCTGGGCTTTGCCCCAAGGGTGGCCTGGGCTTTGGATGAGGCAGCATCTGCTGGGTGCCTAACACTCAGAGGATAAGAGAAGGCATGACCCGAGGTCATTCAGCACTATAGCTGGTGAGGCTCTCTTTTCTCTCTAAGTTCGGTTGCATTAAGTCTGCATTATTATTATCATCAAAGCTAGAAGAGAAAAAGAACTTTCTCCATCACATATCCTGGCCTTGTGGACATCAAATATTTACACTTTTTCTTTTTTATCTTTAGTTTACAACATTGTTAGCTAAGAGATAATAATAATAATAATAATAATAATAATAATACTCTCCCTGACCGGTTTGGCTCAGTGGATAGAGAGTAGGCCTGCAGAATGAAGGGTCCCAGCTACCTGTAAAAAATGTTTCTAATTCTCTATCCCTCTCACTGTACTTCTCCCTTCCTCTTTGTAAAAAAAATCAATAAAATATATTTTAAAAAATAATAATTCTCCATTATTCCTTCGTTTGAGGAGCTCAAACTTTGGGAAGAAGGAGAGATGTAAGTAGACAATTACAAATAACTGGTGTGAGAGTCATTTACAAGTGGATTGAGGGTGATGGGAGGGGAGACTGCCTGAGGCCATGTGAGAGAAGCTGCAGCTAAAGGGAGGCAGTTCCATTGGGTTTTGAAAGAGCAGAAGTTTGCCAGGAGGAAAACTGGGGCCCAGTTCCTCATTATTTGTTTGACCTTGAGCAAGTTACTTACACTTCAGAATCTCAGTTTCCTTATCAGTGAAATCAAGTCACTAGTGTTGCCTAATTGTGAATGGAGTTGTGAAGATGAAATGATAAAATGCTTATGATGTGCTTAACACTGGCTTGGCATACTGTGAAGGTCAGACGGTATCTGTCAAATACGTTCATGAATGCATAAATGAGTGAATGAACGAGTGTGCACTGGCGCAGTCATAAAAGGTCGTGGCAAAACTGGCAGGACAGTGTCTCTGCCTAATTCTGTTTAGCTAATTGACTTCTACCCAGTACTCTTTTTTTTTTTATATATATATTTTATTTATTTATTTATTTATTTATTTATTTAATTTTTATTGATTTTTTTATACATATCTCCCCATTGCCCCCCTCCCTCCCAGGCATAGCCCGACCCCCCAGTGTCTGTGATCATTGGTTATGCTTATATGCATGCATACAAGTCCTTTGATTGATAACTTATCTACCTCACCTAACTTTAATCTTTCTGCTGTAATTTCACAGTCTGTTTGATGCTTTATGATTTTTGTCCTCCTGAGAATTATCAGTCTACTCCCTTTCTGTGCTCCTGATTCTATTATATTCACCAGTTTATTCTGTTGATCAAATTTTTAATTCACTTAATTTTTAGATTCACTTGTTGATAGATGTGTATTTGTTGTTCATAATTTTTTGTCTTTTACCTTTTTCTTCTTCCTCTTCTAAAAGAGTACCTTTCAGCATTTCATATAATAGTGGTTTGGAGTTGATGAACTCCTTTAGCTTTTTCTTCTCTGTGAAGGTCTTTATCTGCCCTTCAACTCTGAATGATAGCTTTGCTGGATAGATTATTCTTGGTTGTAGGTTCTTGCTGTTCATCACGTTGAATATTTCTTGCCACTCTCGTCTGGCCTGCATCGTTTCTGTTGAGAAATCAGCTGACAGTCATATGGGTGCTCCCTTGTAGGTAATGAACTGTTTTTCTCTTGCTGCTTTTAATAGTCTCTCTTTGTCTTTTGCTCTTGGTATTTTAATTATGATGTGTCTTAGTGTGGTCCTCTTTGGATTCCTTTTATTTGGGGTTCTGTGTGCTTCCTGGACTTGTAAGCCTATTTCTTTTACCAGATGTGGGAAGTTTTCAGTCATTATTTCCTTAAATAGGTTTTCAGTATCTTGCTCTCTCTCTTCTTCTGGCACCCCCACAATTCTGATGTTGGTACGCTTGAAGCTGTCCCAGAGGCTCCTTACATTATCTTCACATTTTTGGATTCTTTTCTCTTCTTGCTTTTCCAGTTGAATGTTTTCTGCTTCTTTATATTTCAAATTTTTGACTTGATCCTTGCCTTTCTCTAGTCTGCTGTTAGGACTCTGTATAATAGTTTTTATTTCAGTCAGTGTATGTTTAATTTCTAGTTGGTCCTTTTTCATCTCCTCTTGGATCTCACTAAATTTATCCATCTTTTCTAGCATATTCTTGAAAAACCTTATAAGCGTGGTTTTGAACTCTATATCCAGTCGTCTTTTTTCCTCCATTTCTTTTGCTTGTAATCCCTTCCCTTGTCTCGGCATTTTCACTATGCCGGGGAAACTTCTGTGCTGGATTCAGCCGCAGAAGCCTCTGTTGAGCTTGGGAGGGTGGAGTTTCAGGGCTTAAGGGACCGCCTTGCCTTCCAGTCGGCCCCGCCCTCCACGGCCTCTGAGTCTCATGTGACTGGGTAATGGCTGGAGCGGTTCCTGTGCGCACGCACCCGCAGTGCCTCTAACCGCTGCCTTTCCGGCTCCCCTGCACACCAGGACCACAGGAGTCTAGGTCTCCAGGGTTTTGCCTGAAACAAGGGCTTAGTGGAGTCAGAAGTGACGCAGTTGGGAGGGTCTGTCTCCCACCCACTTGCGAAAGCCAGCGGCACAATCAGCAATCTGTCCTCCGCGTGGTGCCGTGCGCGACCAGACCTCCCATCCTTTGCGACTCCCCTAAATTTCCGTGCATTTCTCCCTTTTCACAGTCCAAACTCCCCCTGTATGAGTTTCGGCTGGATCTGGGGTTTAGTGTCGTAGGATAAGGGGTTCAATGCCGTTGGGAGTGTCCGTTTCCCTCCCGCCAGAGAAAGCCAGCCAGGTTCTCCGGCACTCGCTCTCTCAGCGCGAGCGTCTCCGTACCTCAGCTTTTTGCAGCTCCTCTGGGTCTCCGTGAGCCCCTCTCTTTCCCTCTAGTTGTAGAACTTCCACTCAGCCAGCTTTCCTGTGGTTCTGGATGATGTCCGTTCTGTCTTTTAGTTGTAGTTTTGAAATTGTTGTGCGAGGCAGCAGTGTAGGTGTTTACCTATGCCGCCATCTTGGATTCTCACTACCCAGTACTCTTAATTTAAAAATATAAATTATGGATAACCCCTGACATTTATCCCTTCACTTAAAGGTAAAACTGAAGAATGCTAGGTTTCTCTCTTGTCCTGAATTGTAATTTTTTTGTTTTTTTGTTTTATGAGTAAACATTGGGATTTTGCTTTGATCAGTTTTGTACAGGTTTGGATGCTGTAGTCAGTTGGGTCTCAGTCAGTTCTGGAAGATGGTGAGTGTGAGCTGTAGAATTCCTAGTTTCCTTAAAGGCATGAGCTGTTGAGGAAGGAAGTATTCACTGAGAGAGAATAACTGTCAATAAGAGTTACCCACAGAGGTTTTGCTAAGAAATGGATCATGAATGACCATGCCACAGATCTGAGTCTCAGGGTCAAATTTTTGGTATTCAAGTTCCAAAATTACAACTTAGTTTCTGTGTTCCTTAGGGTCAATTGAACCTCTCTGAACTTCAAAAAAAAATTTTTTTTTACCTGTAAAATGCATTGCAGGCACACAGAATCCTTCTTTATGTTTATCCTATAAATACTTGGTGAGGGTCCACCATGTGCAAAGGACTGTGTCAGTCGCTGGGGATGCACTGAAGATGAAAACTGCACAGTCTACATCCTTATGGAAATTTGAATCCCAAAGGGATAATATATATTAAATAAATAACCACAAAAATGGATATATAATTACCAACTATGATGAACACCAAGAAAGAACACAATGCTAGGAAGATTATAAAAGTTGAAGAACCCATTCCAATCAGAGAGTGAGATTTAAAGGGAAACCTGACAGAGGGTGTATTTCTATGACTGCTATAAGAAATACCAAAGACTTCATGGCTAAAACACCCTAAATTATCTTACAGTTCTTAAGTTAGAAGTTCAACCTAGGATAAAATCAAGATATTGGCAGGCTATGGTCCTTCTGGGAAACTTTTCTCCTCCACCACCCCCTTTCCCTCTATCTATCTTCTAGAGCAGTGGTTCTCAACCTTCCTAATGCTGTGACCCTTTAATACAGTTCCTCATGTTGTGGTGACCCCAACCATAAAATTATTTTCATTGCTACTTCATAACTATAATTTTGCTACTGTTATGAATCATAATGTAAATATCTGTGTTTTCTTATGGTCTTAGGCGACCCTGTTAACAGTTCTCAACCTGTAGGTAGCAACCCACACATTGAGAACTGCTGCTGTAGAGCCTAAGACCTTCGGAAAACACAGATATTTACATTACAATTTATAACAGTAGCAAAATTACAGTTATGAAGTAGCAACGAAAATAATTTTATGGTTGGGGGTCACCACAACATGAAGAACTGTATTAAAGGGTCACAGCATTAGGAAGGTTGAGAACCACTGCTCTAGAGTCTTTCCACACCCACATGTCTTGGCTCAGGGATCCCCTTGCTTCTTCAAAGCCAATAAAATTGCTTCTCTATACCCATTTCCCCCCATAATTACATCTCTTCCTCTAACTGACTTCTGTCTCCATCTTCCACTCTTAAAGGACCCTGTGATTACATTGGGTCCATTTGGATAATCTCTCTATTTTAAGGTCAGCTGATTAGCCATCTCAGTTTCATTTGGGACCTTAATTCCCCTTTGGGGAATGTGGATATCTTTGGTAAGTCATCATTTTTCCTGCCAAAGATGCGTTAAAACAGGCTGAGGCCTGGTTGACAAGGCTCAATGTTTGAGTGTTGACCTACAGACCAGGAGGTCATGGTTAGATTCCAGGTTGGGGCACAAGCCTTGGTATTTCATTAGAAAAATAGGGTAATAATACTTAATTCAGGAAGGTATTAGGAGGATTAGATATGATCAATGTGGTATGTACTGGAATAGGCCACCCTTTACAAGAAAGGTCAGTAATATTAATGACAAGATGTGGCTGAGTCAGAAGCCTTCCAGATGTAGAGTAGCACCCATGAGTGTGCTCCAGTGGCATTCTTCAATGAGGGATGAAACGTTTGTTTTCTTACCTCTCACCTAACTCTGACTGCCCTCCTGCAGCCTTTTCCTGATGTGAAGGGAAAATGACCCCTTAATTTAGTTAAGTTGTTTTTTGTTGGGAAGGGCAAGAGAGATGCATTTTTGAACAAATATACAGATAGATTTTTCAATTTCTTCCTCTGATCATTGTGTGTGTGTGTGTGTGTGTGTGTGTGTGTGTTTGCGCTCACATAGCATTGCATTGGTTTGACTTGACACTTCAAAACTTCTTTTACAACCTCATGGCATTACAAAAGATTACTTTTTTCAGGTTTAATTACTCAGAAATGCACATCTAAATACTGCCCTCAAGGCTTTGAAATCTGATATATGCTTGGTTATCATTTTAATCACTCAACACAATATGATGAACCAAAATAATGTTCTGCCCTAAATTAATTTTTAAAGATGAGAGAGCTGGACTTGTCATATTGGTTATCATCACACTGAAAGACCAAAGCAGAAATATGATATTTTGATGAGTATTAGATCTTGGTGAAATTTCAGTCAATGAAGTATTTGAAGTGGGTAACTTGATCAATAAAGTCATTTTGTTGTAACTTTAGACTACAGTGTGGTTCATTTTATAACAGGTGACATGTTAACAGGTTTTGCATTCTTTTGGCTAAAAAAAACAACCTATCAGTTGTTAAAAGACTGTCAATCACTTTCAATTAATAGGGTTCCAAATTCTTTTGGCTTAAAATTCTGCAGATAGCAAAGTGTTTTTATGGAGGTATTCAGCACAGCAATGAGAGTTACCTCTATTCCTTTGCACATTATAATTATTCAGGTACTGTCTACTCTAGCTGTTGGTTTGTGATAGAGTAAAAACACAAACAGCATTGTTGTGTTTTTTTTTTGAAAAACAGATAAAGTTTGAATTTTATACTAAAAATTTAACTGCATAGTAATATACTTGTTCATTCTTACTTTGATTCTTGCAATAGTTATTCAACTAATGATAGTGAGGATGGGACTTTTGTTTGTCAGTGACTTAATAATATGCATTTTTCACCTGCTCAATGGTTATGAAACTCCAGTGCAAAATTTAAATCTTAGTACCACAATATCATAATTGATTAAAAAAAATCTCAAGTAAAAAATGTATTCTGTTTTCAGTTGAAATATGTGTTCACTGTGGATATTAAATTGATTTTTAAATTCATTGGCTTATCCAGATGGGTCATAGTTAGTATTAGTAAATCTTCTAATTCACATGAGTTCCTTATAGCTATGTGACCACATGTCCTTATTTGCATGGGAGAGTGTTGTTTCTGTGAAATTAAATTAGTAATACTACTTTCTTTTGCTCACAAAGCATTTTGGTTTGGAGTGATAAATGACATGATCATTCTACTTACACGGCCTGAAGCCACAGTTCCACTGGCTTAGTTTCAGCATGGAGTGGCTAAAGCACAGTCTCTTACTCCTCAGAACAAATTCCTTCCCTAGATTGTTCGAGCCTTTGATGTTCTATAGACCTTAGGGCCATTTTACTTTTCTTCTGGTTAGTAATGGCATGCCAGTGAAAGCTAAAGAATGAATTTATAAAAGAACTTCAGAAATTATAAAATATTTAATACATAATCGATGTATGTTTTTACTATACCACAGGAGAGCAGGAATCTTGACTCTTATTCACCACTGAATACTTATTCACCATTGAATACTTAGCACCTTGCACAGTGCCTGAGCAGAATAGAGATTCAATAGTGCTTGTTGAATGAATAAGCAATTTAAAAACTTATCTCTTTAAAAAATTTTAGAAAATTGAGGTTCCTTCACACACCCTATTTTCTTCCTAAAAATAAGAAGATACTCTATGTCCATTGTTGCAATCATTGTTTATTAACATATTTCTCAAACTTTATTTGAATAAGGATTACTTGATATTTGGCCAAAAAGTCACTCTCAGATCCTGCCCCTGAAAGTCTGCTTCAGTAAGCCTCAGAAAAGCTCCAGGCTATAAAGGGTGCCCCATGTCAGATCTGTTCCAACTCTATGTCTGGAATTTGTGTTTCACTTTGTTTTCAAAAGGACATTTGTTTGACTTCCTACTAGGCTGTTCATCTTTCTACAGAGCCACTAGTTATAGACAGAATATTGGACTGAAAAGGAAACTGCATTCCACTATACAAGGGATTAGATCACTTCCCCCCTCTGAACACAAATTTCCTCAACTTGAAATCAACAAGGCTGAACTACAAGATCTCAGACTTCTTGCAACTCTGTTATCAGGTAATTCTTATCATTGAAACCTGATAGTTATCTGGTTAGATAAAAAGTGCTAAGAGACATTTTCAACAAAAAAGCATAAGTATGTTGTCTTTGTTGCTTCATTTGCCAATAATTATCTATAGGGTAATTATTACTGAGAAGATAGTGTTGGACTTTTAGGTTATGTAAGCACCATTTTTCAGCAAAAACTTTATGCACTAGTTTTCTTTGGGATTTCCCGGAAATACATGCTGGGAGCTGATTGATAACTTTTCATTTGAGATAAAAAGTCATTTCTTAAATTTTGCCAATTGTCTTTTAGATCATGCTAAAGCTATTCCTTACCCCCACTACCAGCCAAAAAAGTCATTTGCTTTTGAGTAAAATTCACAGAAGTTAAAAGAGCTTCATCTACCCATGTGTTCTGTTACTAAATTGTAAGCAGGATCACAAGTAGTCTTCTGGGGAACCATGCCAAGTAGATCCCCTGAGAAGAGAACAGAAATGGACCCCAGTGAACACATTCACAGAGATTTGTTCATCAGATTAACTATCTATATTTTGAGGCTTGAGGAAGTATAAACCAGGTTAGATTAATTTTTTTCCCCAGAAGCAGGGAGAGAGAGAGAGAGAGAGAGAGAGAGAGAGAGAGAGAGAGAGAGAGAGAGAGAGAATAGATTGAACAAGTTCTAGAGCTGGGGAGGAACCCTAGAAGGCATGACTGAATGAGTCATAAATGTCTAAAAGTCACTGCCAATAAGAGGGGAAAGATGTTCATGTCCGGTTAGTAAAGAAGCAACAGCAACATTCACTTATTTCAGAATTCTGTCTCCAGCGATTGCTGGAGTTGGAAGGAAGGGTGCTGTGAGATGATGTGATAGGAGGGAGGGAAGAGTTGGATGCCTCCAGTTTCTCCCGTAGGCAGACTACCTAGTGGAGTAGTCCATAGAGTGTATTCACAGAGGTGGGATTGATTTGCTTGTTTTCTTAGCTAACTGCTTTACACCCCATTTCTTCCTTAAGGTGGATCCCATATAAAGAATAATTATTTATTATTTTGTCTAATCCACACATTGATGTCTCATAGTAGACTTAATATTAATCAACATAATTATTTCTCAAGGTTTCAGCTATAAAGGGCAATGAATAGGGTGAAAAATGTTTCTGGAGTTGAGTTTGTGATATCGGCCACTGAAAAATGGACAGAAAACATGGGAAATATATAGTGAATATTGAACACTCTGGAAACCAGCCGGAGAGTATTCGTGGCACCACTCGGGTATGTTCTGATAGCTCAGAGTCTTGTGTTATATATATATATATATATATATATATATATATATATATATACATACACATTATGACATGGTTCTTCCTCAAAAGAGGTAAAAATTGGCTTATATGGAAGCCAATTTTTAGCTATTACTTACTACTTATTAATTAGAAATTTTTAAGTTTTTCCTGCATGGCAATGTATGCATAATTGAGGCATTTATTTTAACATTCACTAATATAAGATAGTAGCAATCTTGGGTAAAAATTTTATAATCTGTTCAAATAATTCTCTGCAGCTATCATAATTCAAACGTATGTCAATTCTCTGTACTTGATTGCATTAACAAATTATGTTTTTAAAATGTGATATATAGATTTTTATGTTAATCACTTTGTTTTTTAGTGTAATGTATAGATTTGTTAGAATGCAAAGATTTCTATATATCTTTAAAAGTCATAAGATAATTGTATAAGTGAAAGTTAGGTCTAGGAATCAAATTATCTAGCAAATTCTTTAGATCAGTCTCTACTTAATTAGTTATGAATTATTTTTCTTGGTAAAAGATTGTATTAAGGTGAACTTTTAGAGTTCAGTTATATACGGTATTACTTGACTATTGCTTATGTTTTTATCTTTTAAAAACTTTTTAAACTTTTTTAAAATTTTTAATTGTTGTTCAGATTATTACATTTGTTTCTCTTTCCTCCCCTCCCCTTCAGCTCCTATTCACCTGGCTACCACCCCTCCTTCTGCCCTTACTTCCCCTGCATTGTTGTCATCCATAGGTGTATGATTTTTGCCCAGTCTCTCCCTACTCCCCCTCAATCCTTTCTCCCTGAGAACTGCCAGTCCACTCCCTTTCTATGCCCCTGATTTTATTATATTCACCAGTTTATTCTGTCCATCAAATTTTTTATTCACTTGATTTTTGGAATCACTTGTTGATAGATATGTATTTGTCCTTCCTAATTTTTATCTTTGCCTTTTTCTTCTTTTTCCTCTTCTTAAAAGATAACTTTCAGCATTTCATATAATACTGGTTTGGCTGTGATGAACTCCTTTAGCTTTTTCTTACCTGTGAAGCTCTTTATTTGCCTTTCAATTCTGAATGATAGATTTGCTGGGTAGAGTAATCTTGGCTGTAGGTTCTTGATATTCATCACTTTGAATATTTCTTGCCACTCCCTTCTGGCCTACATAGTTTCTATTGCAAAATCAGCTGACAATGGTATAGGTGCTTTCTTGTAGGTAATTAACTGTTTTTCTCTTGCTGCTTTTAATAGTCTCTCTTTGTCTTTTGCTCTTGGTATTTTAATTATGATGTGTCTTGGTGTGGTCCTCTTTGGATTCCTTTTGTTTGGGGTTCTGTGGGCTTCCTGGACTTGTAAGTCTATTTCTTTCACCAGGTATGGGAAGTTTTCAGTCACTATTTCTTCAAATAGGTTTTCAGTATCTTGCTCTCTCTCTTCTTCTGGCACCCCCACAATTCTGATGTTGGTACGCTTGAAGCTGTCCCAGAGGCTCCTTATACTATCTTCACATTTTTGGATTATTTTTTCTTTTTGCTTTTCCAGTTGAGTGTTTTCTGCTTCTCTGTATTTTAAATCTTTGACTTGATTCTTGCATTAGGTCTCTGTGTAATATATTTTTTTTTTATTTCAGTCAGTGGATGTTTAATTTCTAGTTGTTCCTTTTTCATCTCCTTTTTGGTCTTACTAAATTTATCGGTCTTTTCTAGGAAATTCTTGAAAAACCTTATAACTGTGGTTTTGAACTCTATATCCAGTTGTTTGTTTTCCTCCACTTCTTTTGTTTATGATCTGTTTCTTTGTCTCAGCATTTTCACTGCTTCCCTGAGTTGGTAGAGTAGCTTTGTGTGCTAGTTGTCCTATATGGTCCAGTTGCTCCACCTCCCCAGTTACCTGAGGTGGACTCTCTTGGTGCACCCCTTTGTGGACTAGGTGTACAACCTTGTAGTTAAGTCTTTTTTTTACATTTTTATTTACTTATTTTGTATATATTTTATTGATTTTTTATAGAGAAGAAGAGAGAGAGATAGAGAGTCAGAAACATCAATGAGAGAGAGTCATTGATCAGCCACCTCCTGCACAACCCCTACTGGGGATGCACCAGCAACCAAGATACATGCCCTTGACTTGAACTGAACCCGGGATCTTTCAGTCTGCAGGCCAACACTCTACCCACTGAGCCAAACAGGTTTTGACTGTAGTTAAGTCTTGATTGTGTTGGTATTATTGAGGGGGATTGACCTTCAAGCCAATTGGTTGTGAGGATCAACTGTGTCTATGCAGGGAGAACTTCTGTGCTAGAGTCAGCCTTATGATACAAGACTTGCACAATTGCAAAAGCCTCTGTGTGCTAGGCTTGGATGGAGCAGAGTCTCCACGCTGAGCAGACAGCCTTGGCTTCCAGTCAGCTTTGCCCTATGGGGCCCTGGATCTCAGTGTCCCTCCGTAATTGTTGCAGCCCTCTCTGCGCATACTCATGCCCATGTGCCTCCAGACCTCTGCCTTTTGCATCTCCCCTGAGTTTCTGTGTGCTCTAGGGACCCTTATGAGTCCGGGCCCTCAGCGTCTCACCTAAAACTGGGATTCAGTGCAGTTGGAAGTGGAGTTCAGGGCAGTTGGGAAATTCAGTCTTCCTCCCTCTAGAGAAAACCAGTGGCACAATCAGCAGTCAGTCCTTTCTGAGCACACTGGCGCACATGCCTCCAGACCTCTGCCTTTCATGGCTCCCCTGAGTTTCCATGTACTTCTCTCTTTTTCCAACAGTCCAGACTACCCCCATATGAGTCTCACCTGGAACTGGGGTTCAGTGTAGTTGGAACTGGTGTTCAGTGCAGTCAGGAGTCTCTGTCTCCCTACTGCTAGAGGAAGCCAGCCAGGCACTCTGCTGCCTGTCCTCTCCATGCACGTGTTTCCGTACCTCATGAGCCCCGCTCTTTCCTTCTAGTTGTAGAATTTCCACTCAGCCAGCTTTCCTGTGGTTCTGGATGATGTCTGTTTTGTCTTTTAACTGCAGTTTTGAAATTGTTGTGCGAGGCAGCAGTTTAGGTGTTTACCTATGCCGCTATCTTGGTTTTCCTGCTTATGTTTTTTAAAGAAAAAAATCAGTACTGTGTATGTTGGGATTGCCTTTTATGTATCTATGTATGTCTGACTAGAGCCTCAATAATTAGAAATATAAAAGGAATTGCATTGAATGAAAACAGTATAAGTTTGAATGGACAGTTAGATTTTGAGATGAAAAGTATTTTTGTCCCCATGCACTGACAAGAAATTACAGAGCAGAGAAATTGTTCTCTTGATTCAAGATCAGCATCCTCTTTCCCTGAAGATTTATGGGAAATCTGGCCTTGCATCTCTTTCACTGTCTTTATCGTGCTAAGGTGCTCAGATGAAAATTTTCCTTCAGTAAGAAATTAGTCATCCTGAAGATTTTCCTAGACAGTGAGAAGTTTTCAAAGAGGGCACATATCTTGATAATTGACTGAATATTTCACTTTACATCTGGATATTTGGGCATATATCATGGACCATTTTCAAATGAAGTAGCATTTGAAGGCCACATAAAAAGGAATAATTTAGGAGTTTTGATTTTTCCTCTTAGGAAATACGAAATGGTAAATTAATCTCTTTTCAGGAATGAGCAGAGAATTTAAAATTATATTCCATGAATACAGTTGATGCATATTATATATATAGAATGGAGATTATTGACTTCTACCAAGAGCTAATTAACTGTAATTCTTAGATTTCCAACTGCTCAAAATTTTAACTTTCAGAGATTCCACTCTTATTAAAAGATAGGAAACTAGGACAGTGAGGATTATATTACATCCTAAAGCTGCAGTATCATGGGTTCCCCACTCTCAGTGTAGACACCCATCATCTTTCTTCATTCCATTCTGGCAAGTTGGTATGGCCAGCAAGTTTTATTTAATTACAAAAGTTCAAAAAGATGTCCAAGTTTATCAGCCACAAGAAAACTGAATAGCTGAGTAACAGCTATAATAAGAATACATAGAAATACAACACTTTTATGAAATATAAATCTTTGTGATTTATTCAAAGTTACCTATTTAAAAACAGAGAGAAAGGAGTGGGGCTGGGTAGAGGTGGGCAAAGGGGAGGAAAATGAGGACATGTGTTAATAGTATCAACAACAAAAAAAATAAAGTTTAAAAAAAGAGTAAACCTCAGGTAAAGTGTGGACCTCTGGTGATTATGATGTATTAATGTAAGTCCACCCATGGTAAAAAAAAAAAAGTATCACTTTAATGAGTGATGCTTATAATGGGGGAGGTTGTGCATGTATGAGGTCTAGGGAGTATTAATTTTGTTCTAAACCTAAAACTCTTCTAAAAAAATAAAGTTTAGAAAAATGTGAAAAAAACACACACCAGAAAATTCATTAAAGTGCATGTGTGTATCATATCTTCTCTTATTCATTGCATAGTTATTGTATTTTCTTTATTTCTTGGGCATGGCATTGTACTTTTAGAAAAATAAATATTGATGAATTCTTTATGCCCAAGTGTACTTCTTCTTGACTATATTTAATTACAATTATACTCCTTTTTATTCTGAGTTATAATTGCTCAATGGCTGATGTCTGTACACATATTGAGTTTCCTTGTTCTAATAGAATTTAGAGACTGGGCTAGAAATGCCAATAGTCTTTTCAATAACTATTTAGAATTTGGTATTTAATCAATATAACCAAGAGAGATTACATTTAAATAATACTGTGTTGCCTATGAGGAAAAAATATCTAGATAATTCTATAATTTTTTTTAGCTATATATATATATTTTGTGTGTGTAGGGGTTAATTTGCTATTCTTCTGTTTATAATGTTTGCACCTATATTCTTGAGATTGACCTTTGGAGGTTTCAAAATCAATTCTTTAGTTTCCTATGCCAGGCAGCTTCAAAATCTGATAAATGTCCTTAGTGCAGAACCAACTGCCACTAACAGGGTGAATTCTTAAAATTCTAAACTTCCCAGATCACCCTTGTTCTAGCACAATTTTATATCCTAACTACTAGTATACTGCTGGAGTCTTCACTCGGACTTTCTATTCCAGGCCCCCAGCCTCCTAAGGCTAGTCCAGAACATAGCTAAGACCATGAGTCAGGGCTCCTCTGTTTTCCAATCTGTCATGCCAGCCATACATGAGCACCAAAAGTTTTGCTCACTTCTTTTGGTAGTCAGAACCTCAGCTCATACTCAGAATCAACTGGCACATCCAGAAGAGAAATGGCCTATGATTGGTAGATTACTTCTGTAAAGCTCCTTCAAACTCTTTTAAATTTTAGGTAATCTAATTTTAACTTTTTAAAGCTCTTTAGTTATTATTATTAACTAAAGGCCTGGTCATGAAATTTGTGTAGGGGGTGGGGGAGAGTGTCCCTCAGCCCAGCCTGCACTCTCTCCAATCTGGGACCCCTTGAGAGATGTCCGACTGCCCGGGTAGGCCTGCTCCCCTAAATGGGCAGTCGGACATCCCTCTCACAATCCAGGACTGCTCATCTGCCTCTGCCTGATTGGCCCTAACTGCTTCTGCCTGCCAGCCTGGTCACCCTCTAGCCGCTCCCAGCTTGATCAGTTCTTAACTGATCCCCAAATGGCCCAATTGCCCCAAACTGCCCTCCCTGTCAGCCTGGTCACCACTAACTGTCCTCCTCTGCCAGTCTGACCACCCTAACTGGCCTCCCCTGCTGGCCCGGTACCCCCCAACTGCCCTCCCCTGCTGGTCCGGTACCCCCCAACTGCCCTCCCCTGCAGTCTTGGTGTCCCCCAACTGCCCTCCCCTGCTGACCTAGTCCCCCCCAACTGCCCTCCCTGTAGTCCTGGGTCCTCCTCAACTACCCTCTCCTGCTGTCCTGGTTCCCCCAAATTGTCCTCCCCTGCAGGCTTGCTCTTCTCCCCAACTTCCCTCCCCTGCTGACCTGGTCTTCCCCAACTGCCCTAATCTGCAGGCCTGGTCCCCCCCAACTGCCTTAACCTGCAGGCCTGGTTCCCCTCAACTGCCCTCTCTGTAGTCCTGGGTCCCCCTCAACTGTCCTCTCCTGCAAGCCTGGTCCCCCCCCCCCCGCTCCTTCAACTGCCCTCCCCTGCAGTCCTGGTGTCTCCCAACTGCCATCCTTGCTTGCCTGATTGCCCACAACTGCCTTCTTGTGCAGGCCTGGTCCCCCACAACTGCCCTTCCCTGCTGTCCTGATCTCTCCTAATTGTCCTCCCCTCCAGGCCTGGTTCCCCCAGCTGCCTTTCTCTGCTAACCTGGTCCTCCCAACTGCCCCCCCTGAGGTCCTGGGTCTCCCTCAACTGTCCTCCCCTGCAGACCTGGTACCCCCCAACTGCCCTAACCTGCAGGCCTGACCCCCACAATGGCCCTCCCCTGCTGACTTGGTCCTCTCCAACTGCCCTCCTCTGCTGACCTGGTCCCCCCAACTGCCCTCTCTTTCTGGCCTGGGTCTCCCCGCCACCCACAACTGCCTTCTCTTCCTTGCCTGGTCTCCCCCAACTGCCCTCCTTTGCTGGCCTTGTCATCCCTAACTACCCACAACTGTCCTCCCCTGCAGGCCATCTTGTGGCAGCCATCTTGTGTCCACCTGGGGACAGGATCTTTTGACCACATGGGGGTGGCCATCTTGTGTCTTGGAGTGATGGTCAATTTGCATATTACTCTTTTATTAGATAGGACTCATTGATTGATTGCAGTGGGCCTATTGCAAGTTACTCTATCCAGAATTTCACTTCAATTCTTTAGATCTTGGTTTTCTCATTTTCAATATGACCCAAAACATATTCTTCTTCTTTTTTTTTTTTTAATGTTTACTTCTTGATTTGAGAGAGAGAAAAAGAGGAGGGGAGAGAAAGAGAGAGAGGCATTGGCTTTGTTGTTCCACTTACCCATGCATTCATTGGTTGATTCTTATATGTGCCTTGACTCAGCATCAAACCCATAACCTTGTGGTATTGGTACAATGCTCTAACCAACTTAGCTACTTGCTCAGGGCCAAAACAGTTTTTTTTTAAAAATTATTTATTTATTTATTTATTTTTATCCTCACCTGAGGATAAAGTTTATTAATTTTAGAAAGAGGAAGGAAAAAAGAAAGAGAAACATTGATCGGTTGCCCTGTCATATGTTCCCTAACTGGGGATTGAGCCCACAACTTAGGTATGTGCCCTGGCTAGGAATTGAACCAGCAACTTTTTGGTGTAATGGTTAATGCTCCAACCAGCCTAGCCACCTGGCCAGAGCCTAAAAATTGTTCTTGATAAACTTTAAGGTCTTAAAATTTTCAATGTGAGACTTTTTTTTCTTATATAACCACTTTATACCTGCTTGCCACATAATATAGTGAATAAATGCATATGATGAAGATAAAAAATAAGGCTTATTCCTGGATTTTAATATCAATAATTATATAAAACTAGAGGACTGGTGCATGATTTTGTGCATGGGTAGGGTCCCTCAGCCTGGCCAGACATCAGGACCAATCTGGGCTGTCTCACCCAGTCCCGATTGGGGCCAATGAGGGCCAGCTGGCCGCTACAGAGGGACCTTGAGAAGGTTCCAGGGCATGTCTGGCCTGTCTTGCCCAGTCCACCAGTAAGCTACCAGTCAGAGTGTGTGCCCCCTGGTCAGTGCATGTCATAGTGACTGATCAAACGGTTGTCCTATTGGTCAGACACTTAGCATATTAGGCTTTTATATATATATAGACTAGAGGCCTGGTGCACAAAATCCATGCATGGGGTGGGGAGGGCTCCCTTCAGCCCAGCCTTCACCCTCTCTAATCTGGGACCCCTCGGGAGATGTCCAATTGCCAGTTAAACCAGCAGTTGGACTTTCCTCTCACAATCTGGGACCACTGGCTCCTAACTGCTCACCTGCCTGCCTGATTGCCCCTAACTGCCCCCCCCCTGCTGTACTGGTTACCCACAACTGCCCCTCTTCCAGCCTAATTGGCCACAACTGCCTCCCCCTGCCACCAGCCTGGTCACCACTAACTTCCCTCACCCCTTCTGGCTGACCTAGTGACCCCTTATTGCTTCTCTGCTGACTTGGTTGCCCCCAACTGCCCCCCCGCCCCGCCAGCCTGGTCACCCCCAACTGCCTCCCCTGTGGGCCTAGTCACCCCACATAGTCTGCTGTTTGGTTGTTTGATTGCCCCTCACTAACCTCCCTGCTGGCCTGGTCACCCCATGCAGCCTGCTGCTCAGTCATTTAGTTGCCCCTTATCCACCCCCCCCCACTTCCTCCGACCCCCCTGCCAGCCTGGTGGCCCCATGCAGCCTGTTTGGTCCATTAGATTGTGATGATGGCTTAGATTTTTATTATTACAGATAATTAACTATAATTTCTGACAATTATCTACCTTTCCTTGTTTCGAGAAGAAATATAATGGAAGTGTTCATTTTTTTTTTCAAGCAGGTTTCACATGGATTTATTTGATCAAATATATCATAATATGCCACAATCTGATTTATATTTATTAGAATTATATTATTTTAGCCATCAAATATAATAATTCCTATTTTCTCTCATTCTTTTCTATACACAGTCATTTCTGAGCACAAAAAACCATGAAGCTCACAGTTCAGCATGTCTGTTTCCAGCATCAACTGATATAGTTTGTGATACCAATTTAACTAACGTCTGCACCAATACAGGGACCTTTGGAGACCCGGGATTTCCAAACAGAGAATTACAACATTGTCAGGTAATGTTTGGGACAACACTCTTTCTCAGGATATGACATAATTCTCATGGAAATATTCTTGATCTAATATTTTGGAGGAAAACGATTTACTCAATTAACGATAACATTTGAAAATTTACAGCATCCTTTAAACATGTCACTGAGAGGGAATACAAGAGACAGATTTATGGGGCTCTTCATTTAAGGAGTTAATGATCATGATAGAAAGATAAAAAATATCTAAGGGTCAAAGAACATAAAGTTTTGGGGTCTCTTATTTTAAGGACTGAGTAGGCGATGACAGCAAATGCACTGGCCATAAATGACATTGTACCCCTTGCTCAGGTGGAGATGAAGTTATGTATTAAGGCTCTGGAGCAGTGGTTCTCAACCTTCCTAATGCCGCGACCCTTTAATACAGTTCCTCATGTGGTGGTGACCCCCAACCATAAAATTATTTCCGTTGCTACTTTATAACTGTAATTTTGCTACTGTTATGAACTGTAATGTAAATATCTGATATGCAGGATATATTTTCATTGTTACAAATTGAAAATAATTAAAGCATAGTGATTAATTACAAAAACAATATGTAATTACATATTGTGAAATATTTATTTCTAATTAGAAATAAATGAAATTTTATCTTGAATCATGGTGTAGCATGGGTAACAGTCTTCATATGACAACAGTAAACTACATTGCTACACTTTGCTACACCGAGGAGCTGTGTGTTGGTTCCTAAGACCATGGGAAATATGTGTTTTCCGATGGTCTTAGGCGACCCCTGTGAAAGGGTCATTCGACCCCCAAAGGGGTTGCGACCCACAGGTTGAGAACCATTGTTCTGGGGTGATTTGTCTCCCTCTCTTTCTCTTCCTGCCTCTGAGCTAACTGCAGGCCTTTGGTTAGCCTCCTGGTTCTGACCTCATGTATTTTCAACCTTGACTTAGAAACTATTCAGCACTATTGGTTTGGTACCCTGAAGCAGATTTCCCATATTCATGACCCTTTTTCTTACCATTCTATTTTCTTCACCTTAAGGTCTGATCTCTGAGTCCCCTCCGCTTCCACACCAAGATGAAAACTTGACTTTGATTGATTGATGATGACGCTTGCCAGTTTGGTTCAGTGCTTCCAGCTCTGGACTACACTTCTCCTACACTTAATCTTACTATAGAGACAGTTTGGAGAGACTCTGACAAAATAAAAGAGGACACACTCTCTGTCAGGAGACATTGTGAAGAATGCTTTCGATAAGAATTAGAGAACACATCTTTGATAACCTCAAACAAACCAGACCAATCATAGAGCTGGGAGTTATTTTAGATGTTTTTGTGTAGTGACAGGTGAAAAAAATGTGGTCTGAGAAGTTTAGAATGTTTTAAGAATTCACACAGCTAGTTAGCGGCGGTAATAGCGAGGACGCACAGGTCTCAGGTCAGTTTAATGCAAGTTTCTATTAATCTTGCCCCTCTTTTTAAAGATTCAAATAAAAAATGAGAGTAATTATCTCCCTTACATGAGATGTGAATAAGGTCCTTCCTCTACTACACTTCCCATGACCTTTCTAAGACCTGGGTGCCCTGGGGCCATTTGTCTTTGGGCTTTCTCAGTTGGTGCCCTAAATCCTTAGCCTGAGTGGCCCTTGCCCTTGGGCTGCTTCTAATTTCCTAGGGGGACTTCCTCTCAGCACCCAAACTGAGGTTTGCTATCTGAGACCATTTTCTATATTTTGTGACTTTTAAGAGCTACTCTACATGCTCTGTTCTGTGTTTGTTTCCTTTAGTGATCTGCTTTCAGTTATAGGAAAAGGGATAATAATGAAGTAATTAGTGAATGCAAGTGTTTTTTTTGAATACTTAGTAAGTACAAGGGAAATAGTACCCATATTATTTTCTTGTTTGCTCTTTACAGAAATCCTATGTAATAGGTGATAGGATTCACATGAGGGAATTGTGGCTTTGAAATATAATGCAAATTTCCAAATAGCATTGTTACAGAATTTACTGGGCAACCAAAAAATATATAGGAGTACCATAGATAAAGGAAAAACCCATTTATTTTCAGATGTTTTGCATGTACTAGTACAGTGACTCAGGGTAGACTGTTCCTCTCCAAATCCTGAGCAAACCAATTTGGAGCAATCTCTCCCTTTATAATCTTTGGTTTCTTTGTCCCCCAAATATGGATGGGACTTCAGGACCTTTCACAGGCTTTGCAAAAAGCCCCGTGTGTTGGGATGGGAGCCATAAGACCACAGCTAAAGGCCGGGGTTGTGTGTTGTTCATGGTTTATGGCTTCTATAAAATGGGAGTACTTAGGTAAACAGGTCTTGCAAGACCAGATTGTGGAGAAAGGGGTAGTGACTTAATTATAGGCTATCAGGAATGTACATTAGATTACTGGCACAAATTCAGATTGCTAGTCCTCCCATCCCCCAAAATGTCTTATTTTCCCTACCTGCATCATCCATCTGGTGAAAGGTGGAGTTAAAATTTAAACCTAAATCTGTTAGACTTCATGTCTGTGCTCCTAATTTCTACATGAATTGCCTTCTGCTAGAATATAAGGAGGATATTTCTGATTTTAATTTTCTCAGCAACACTTTGAGGTAGATATAATTATCCCCACTTTTGATATAAGGCAAACTGAGAATTAGACAAGTTAATAAACTTACTTAGAATGTTAATGGGATGGGACTTAAATTCAAGACTTTCTGATCTGAAGATTTACATATTCTACACTATGCAGTGTTTCCTCAACAATAACAAATTACATATATGTAAATCTATACATTATATATATTAAATTACATATATATTTATATATATATACAGTCAAACCTCGGTTCTCAAATGTCTCCCATCTCAAACAATTTGGTTCTCCAACAAGTTGCTCAGGAAACAAATACCTTGGTCTTTGGACAAAACTTTCATGCTGGTACATTAGCATGACAAAAAGTTCCTCACTCCCACAGACAAAGGAGAAAATTCCGGTCAGTTTACCTAGAAACTTAGGGTTTATTAACAACTCAGGAAATCACACTGTGAATATTTTTGTGGGTTTTTTTTTTCTTTTGTTGCTGACAAATGGGTAATTAGCACAATTTTCCTAGTAAACCCCAAAGAGGCCATCACGAGTGCTAATGTTGCTATGGGGCAGTGGTTCTCAACCTTCCTAATGCCGAGACCCTTTTAGACAGCTCCTCATGTGGTGGTGACCCCCAACCATAAAATTATTTCCGTTGCTACTTCATAACTGTAATTTTGCTACTGTTATGACCTGTAATGTAAATATCTGATATGCAGGATGTATTTTCATTGTTACAAATTGAATATAATTAAAGCATAGTGATTAATCACAAAAACAATATGTAATTATATATTGTGAAATATTTATTTCTAATTAGAAATAAATGAAATTTTGTCTTCAATCATGGTATAGCATGGGTAACAGTCTTAATATAACAACAGTAAACTACATTGCTACATTTTGCTACACCAAGGAGCTGTGTGTTGGTTCCTAAGACCATGGGAAATAGGTGTTTTCCGCTGGTCTTAGGCGATCCTTGTGAAAGGGTCCTTCGACCTCCAAAGGGGTCGCGACCCACAGGTTGAGAACCGCTGCTATGGGGTGTAAAAAGAAACAATGATCCCAGAGGTAGAAAAACTGTTGTTGATTTGGATAAAGGAAAAAGCAGTTAGCCCGTGACAGTATCAGCATTTTGGAGACAGTGATATGTGAAAAAACAAAATGCCCCGAGCTGACTTCCTAAAAGACACACTGGAAATGAGTGCTGAAAGAGATTCTTTTAAGGCTAGTATTTGGTTTGATAAATTTCAGAAAAGAAGTGTTGGCTTATAGATTACATTAGACTTGCACTGTATATAAGAAAGGATAAAGTAGGAATCCTTTGGTGTGTGTGGGGGGGAGTGGGGGGGGAGAGTCTGGAACTAATTAATACAATTTACATGATTTCTTATGCGAAAAAATGTTTGGTTTTTGAACAAATCGCTTCTCGAACAGCTTCCTGGAACGAATTAAGTTCAAGAACCGAGGTTCCACTGTAATTTGTTATATAAATAGCATTTTAAAATTTATAAATGATTTTACTGACATTAATTCTTATTCTAATCTTATCACATCCATTTTTATGGATGAAAGGATTCCATCAAAGGGGTAAGTATCTTACCCAATGGAAATAACTGGTGGCAACAGATGTGGGATTTCAACAAATGTTTTCAGATTTTAAATTTCATCCTGCCAAATGCTAATATGTATGAAAAATTAGCTAGGAAATTTGACAAGCCATTAATCAATGCACTTAAAATCGAAGACTTCAAAGTAGCTATATTTCTGATAGCTGACAAGCCAGAAGGGGAGGAGATTTAATCAGGTGATTTTTTTGGGTCACTCAAATCCCTGTGTACAGCCATCACCACACATGTATAGAAACTTTTGGTAATGGCAGGAATATAAAGTGTCTAAGATGACATTAATTACCTTTTTTTAAAAAAAGTTTGAGATACAGATATATGAAAAGAAAACATGAGAAATTGGTAGAAATTTATTTGTTCCTATATTAAATACAGTGAAAGGACCAAGTTTTCCTTAAATGAAATCTTAAATTTGAGTCATTCTTTATTATTAGAAACTAGTAAGAGTGTTTTATGTATATACCATCTTTTAGTAAGGTAACATATAAAAAAGGATTTTCAATGGTATTAATTTTTTGAAACATTCGATTTGATCTTCAGTAAGTTTGTATGCATCTTTTCCAGGTGACACGAAATTTCTTTAGTGACTGGTCTCTGTGGAAAATCTTCCTGGTTTGTCTCTTAGCCTGTGTGATAACAACAGCAATTGGAGTACTCATAGTGTCTTTGGTGTATAATGGGAAAAATAATAATGCCTCCATTATTATCCACTTTCCCTCAAACCATGCGACAGCGTCATCTGCAACTGAAACTAGTTCTAAGCCTAGAATTCCCACGACCAAAACAGATTCTACCACAGCACCCACTTCAACTTCCATCACTACAACCACTAGCCGCCCTTCATCAGAATCTACTAGTGCAGCAACCACTGCTCAAACAGAAACCACAACAGCAGAAGGCAACACTTTATCTGAAACCACTACAACAATGACTTCAGGTACTGCAACTGAGGCTACAACCATAAACATCACTACTGCTTCTATAGAATCTAGAACTACCACAGTAGCAGACACAACTTCAGCTGAACCTACTATCACCACAGCAGCTACCACCTCAACAGAACTACCTATCACAACTGCCAGCACTACCACAGAGACTTCAATCACAGCAGCCACCAGTACTTCTCGCACTGAACCTTCAACCACCAGAGCAACTACCACTTCAACTAAACCCACCAGAACAACAGTAGCCACCACTTCTACAGAGCCAACTATTGCAACCTCTGCAAGCACTGCTACTGAAGCTACAACCACCATTATCAGCACTGCTTCAGCTCACTATACAACTGCCACAAAAGCAGAAAGCACTTCAACTGAAGCTATAATCAGCACAACAGCCACCACTTCAGCAGGACCCTCTACCACTCCTGCCAACGCAACCACTGAGGCTACAACCACAACGGCCACCACCACCGCTTCTACTGAATATACAACCACCATGGTAGCAGAAACCACTTCAGCTGAGCCTATTACCACAATATCTGCCACCACTTCAACAGAACCACCTACCACACTTGACAGCACTACCACTATGGCTATCTCTACTGCAGTCACCACGAACGCTTCTACTGTACCAGAAGCCACCCCAACTGCTACCATTTCAACTGACTCGGCTATTTCAACCATTGCTAGCACTACTGAGGCTACAACCAGATCCTATACTACTACTACTTCTATTGAACCTACAACCACCACAGCAATAGCTACCACTTCAACCAAACTTACAACCGAAGCAGCAACCACAATTACTGCCAGCACTATCACAGAGGCTAAAACCACATCTGTCACCACTACTGCTTCTACTGAAGCTACAACCACCAGAGCAGCAGATACCACTTCAACTGAACCTACAACTGAAGCAAAAACCACAACTGCTGCCAGTGCTACCACTGAGGCTACAACCACACCGGCCACCAGTACCACTTCCACCACATCTATAACCACTGTGGCAGCAGAAACCACTTCAGGTGAACCAACTACCCCAACCACTGCCAGCACTACTGAGGCTACAACCAGATCCAACACCACTACTGCTTCTACTGAACCTATAACCACCACAGCAACAGATACCCCTTCAACTGAGCCTACAACTGAAGCAACAACCACAACTACTGCCAGTACGACCACTGAGGCTACCACTACACCAGCCACCACTACAACTTCTACTGAACCTGTAACCACAACAACAGCTACCTCTTCAAGTGCACCAACTGACACCACAACTTCTAGCACTACCCCTCAGGTTACAACAACATCTGTCACCACTACTGGTTCTACTGAACCCACAACTACCAGAGCAACTGATACTACTTCAACTGAACCTACAATTGCAACAGCAGCGCCCACTACAACTGAAACAACGACCACAATGACTGCTAGCAGTACCCCTGCAGCTACAAAAACACAGGCCTCCAGTACTACTTCTATCACATCTGCAACCATGACAGCAACAGAAACCACTTCAAGTGAACCAACTACTACAAACACTGCTAACACTGCCACTGAGTCTACAACCATTTTTGACATCACTACTGCTTCTACTGAACCTATCAACACCACAACAATAGCTACCACTTCAACCGAACCTACAACTACTACCAGCACTACCACTGAGGCTACAGCCACAACAGCCACCACCACTGCTTCTACCAAATTTACAACTATCACAGCAGCAGACACCACTTCAGCTGAGCCCACTACCACTACATCTGCCACCATATCAATAGAACCACCTACCACAACTGCCAGCAGTACGACTGCAGCTATCACTACAACAGCCATTACGACGGCTTCTACTGGTCCAACAGCGACCACAACAGCTACCACTTCAACTGAACCAGCTATGTCAACCACTGCCAGCACTACTGAGGCTACATCCACCACTATTTCTACTGCTTCTATGGAATCTACAGCTGCCACATCAGCAGAAATCACTTCAACTGAATCTACAACCAGTACAGCTCCCACTACTTCAACAGGAACAACTACCAGTACTGCCAGTACTACCACTAAGGCTACAACCACAACAGTTACAACTACAACTTCAGCTGAACCTGCAACCACAACAACAGCCACCTCGTCAAGTGAACCATCTGCCAACACAACTTCTAGCACTACCCCTGAGGCTACCACTACAGAGGCCACCAGTACCACATCTACCGCATCTGCAACCACATCTGCAACTACGATGGCAACAGAAACAACTTCAAGTGGACCAACTACCACAACCATGGCCAGTACTGCCACTGAGTCTACAACCATATTAAATACCACTACTGCTTCTACTGAACCAATGAGAACCACAGAAATAGCTACCACTGCAACCAAACCTACAACCGAAGCAGCAACCACTACTACTGCCAGCACTATCTCCGGGGCTACAACCACAATGGACAAAACCACTGCTTCTGCTGAATCTGCAATCACTATAGTATCAGACACCACTTCAGCTGAGTCTACTACCACTATATATGCCACCACTTCAACAGAACCACCTACCACAGCTGCCAGCACTATCATTGCAGCTATCACTACAACAACAAACATAGCAGTATCTACAGAACCAACAGCCACCATTTCAACTGAACCAACTATTTCAACTACTGCCAGCACTACTCAGGCTACAACAAACACTATGTCTATTGCTTCTACAGAATCTACAACTGTCACATCAGCAGAAACAATTTCAACTGAACCTAAAACTGAAGCAACAAGCACAAGTACTCCCAGCACTACCATCGAGGCTACAACCACATCTGTCACCACTACTGGTTCTATTAAACCCAC